>VDFB02302336.1:0-34609 GCA_007258455.2 Sequoia sempervirens | reverse complement strand
GTTCAAGAAAAGGATGAACTAAAATGATTGACAAGAAAAATGCTTGTGTAAAAATCAGTATCTATTAGATGAACAAGGTGCTTCAACACAAGGAAGAGCACCACACTCCTTAAGATGTTGAATTTTATCACCTAAAGCCTTACATTAATTAGTAGCATGACTATGAACTCTATGATATGCACAAAATGAACTCTTGTAGTAAAATTTATTTCATGTTCTTGGAGGAAGAGAGATGAAACGGTCTTGGAGGAGTCTCGACAAGATACTCTCTTGATCAAAAGTAGAAAATGGTTCTTTATTTTCTGACAAAGATATTTCTTGTTTAGTACAAGATTTCATACTTGCACAAGACTCTTTATATTGCGAGATTTTGTACTCATCTTTAAAGGAAGGTGTTAAATCTAACAAATTTGAGTCATTAGTGTTTTGCGTGATGACATTAATGTTAAGCAAGGATTTCTCTATTTCGTTCAAAGGATAAGAATCGAGACCACTAGTGCTTATCAATTCAGGATGCACTACCCTTAAAGTTGGCTTAGAGGAATCATTTGTAAGAGTGTTGATGTCAAGTGAAGGCTTGTTTATTTCTATCAAAGGAAAATAACCGAGACCACTAGTCTTTTCTTGTGTTTGGGGCTCTATAGGGACACATATACCTTGTTCTCTAGTACCACATCTTTTTCCACTATAAGAAGTTTTTTTATCATTTCTTAAATTTTCCACAAATTTTCTTCATCTCTTTTGGATTTGATTGTTGCTCATAATTAAGTTCAACATTTTTTTGTTTGTGTAATTTTATTTTTCTTCTAAAGTGGTTGAGGTGGATGCTATCGAAGGGTCATCCAAATTTTGTGTTGACATTACCACTTTATCTTTTCCTTTTTCAGAGTCTTTTTTTATGATCTTTATTCTCCCATGAATGTAGGTTTGAAGTCTAAGGAGCCCCAATCATCTTCTAATAGCTTTGTGAATTCCTCAATATGTTTTTCTTTGTATTTATGTTGCACAGGTTCCACTTGTGTAGTTGGTGTTAATGTTGCCAAAGGATTCTCCTTGTTTTTCTCAATGTTCAAATAACTATTTGGTTTAGGGTTAGCTTCGAGTGTGTACACCTTTTTTTATTGTAGATATACTTAATTTTACGATGAGGAGTAGAAGGAACCCTATTCATTGCATGAATCCATGGAATACCTAATAGGAGGTTGTATGAAATATCGTGAGGCATAACATGGATTGGAGTTTCTAATGTGCCTTCCTAGCGGTAATAGGTAAAGTGATCACACCGAGTGGTTGTTTTCTGACATTTTTAAATCCCTTAATAGATAAAGAGTTAGGTTGAATTTTTTATTTATCAATGCCAAGCCTATCCAAAAGGGTCACACTACACAAACTAAGGGTTGAGCCATTATCAACAAGGGTTCACTTTATCCTAGTCATTCTATATCAAGATATTATTATGAAAGCTTCATGTTGTTTTTGCACTTCCAAAGGGGGAAGTTCACTTTGGTGGAGAAAAATGTTAACATTTATTCCCTTAATCATGGATATTATGTCATTTTGTTGTGCATTAGAAGAGATAGGAACTTGTTGTAAAGAACTTTGAATCACGTTATGATAGTTAGGAGAGGCTTGAATAAGGTCTGATAAATATATCTTAGTAGGAGTATTCTTAAGTTGTTCCACTTTGTGAAGGAAAGCGAGAGGCACTAGGAAAGACATGATTAGGAAATGGGAGGGATGTTGAAGGTGTTTGTATTGGTTTCAGATTGTTCCTAGTGTTGTATGTATGAGCAATGGTATTGTAACTTGGTTGCTGTGAAACATTACAGTTCTTAGGTGGTTCGAGGATAAGGATGAGTTTGTTTTAAGATTTTTATTTTTGAGAAGGTGGATAAATGATAAGTTTAGGTTCGAGGGAGTAATTCAAGGGGTATCTAATGTGCATAACCTCAGAAGACTTATCCTTATTTTCATGATCTCTTAGTGAAGGGGAGTCTAATATCACTTCATCAACTTCATCTAAGGAATTATTGTTGCCAATGTTCTCATCTTCTTCCACTGTGATATCTTCCCTAGTAGAAGAGTTTTTAGGATAACTACAAACAAAATGTTCTTGACATTCAAGGACTGGTTGTTCCAAAATGGTTTCATTGCAAGTAGGGAATGGTCAATGGTTGAATTTTCTTGCTTATCAATGATGTCATTATCTTGTTCAAGAATGTTTTCCTCATGACTTTCATTGGTTGTATTTTCTAACACCAAGGAATCTTCCTCACAACTATGAGAGATACTAGGAGAAGAAAAAATTTAATTATCATGATTGTCCATAATTTCATTCCTTTGTACTATAATTTCTTCCAAAATATGATAGGTAGGTAAAGGATCATCAAGAGGGTTGTCATAGATCTGAAATTTTCGATCATCCAACACCAACATATCTTCACTTACTCTGCCGTAGAAAAAAAAGGACCTCTTGCTTGACATGGGAATAATTCATGATAAGTTAGACTTAATGTGGCCTTGATTTAGGTGTTGTGAGGAATTTTATGCATCCAAACTATGTCTTGGACCCTTGCAAATTGAATAGCATGCTTTTAACAATGTCTTGTAAAGGTGTTGTAAAGTGTTGTAAGATACTTTCACACTTTTCTAGACTTAATAAACTTATTTATCCCTAATTGAACATTATAAAATGTGTTTAATAGCATTATTACATCAATCTAGAAGGCTTGTAAAATAAACTTAATGTTAAACTAGTTTTGTAATGTGTCTTACACATTCACATTGGTTCTTGTGCCTTCCTAGGCTATGTGGACCTCATTTTAGTGTTGTAAAGTGTATTTAGTCACACTTCCACATTGAATTCTGTGTCCCAAGCCCTAATTGACCTTTACATCATCATTAATAGGCCCCTATTAACCCATATTGTGCATCTTGAGGAAATATTTGATAAAATACCTCACAAAGTTGCAATTTAAACCTTACTTCTTTATCTCTTGGCATCATAGTTGTCAAAATGGCCCCTGTGGGACACATTCACCATCCATGGAAAATCAGTCCCATTAGGTGGGACCCATTCGCCATGGGTGGCGAATGACTCCCATTTAGCTCAATTTTGACCTTTGAGTGGGAAAAAAGTGAAATTTAAGTTTAATTTTACTTCATGTTAGCCTTAGGGATCCAATTTTTGAGCTAAAAAGGTGAATTGCCTATAAAATCACCTCTCTAAACCCTAAATCACATCCATTCTTCATTATTCATTTACCATTCTTCCATATATCTCAAGTTAAGCAATTTAGGGTTTTAACATTACAAGTCATTCAAGATCAATTTTCAGACATTCAAGGGAAAATTCTTCATGTTTTGCTACAAAAATTCAAGATAAAACATCATGGCAAGGTAACCAACTCCATTTTTTCATCATTTTGTTTTAATTACCTAAAAGGGTTTTGACCAAGGCAAAACCCCCATGCCCTAATATTCAACATTTCTCTCTTTTGTCTTGTGTGTTTGAAAATCTAGGACTCTTAGAAGCTTGGAATCATTGAAGATAAAGTTTCAAGGTTTATTAAGTCTTATCCTCATTCAAAAAGTCAAAATATCAACAAAAACTTACTTTCAGGCTTGGAAATCAGAGTTTTGGAAGTGAACACTTGGAGAAGTCTAAAGTGCAAATTAGAAGCTTTGGATTCCACCTTTGAATATTCAAAAATTAAAAAGTAGTCTCATTCACCATGGGTGGTGAATGAGTTCCACTCCAAGGTCAGTTTTGAGTTCTTTGCATTTTAAGATACCCTTTTGTTAGAAACAGGTTTCGGCTTAGTTTTGCAGAACTGGGACTGATTCACCCAGAATGGTGAATGAGTCCCACCAGGCTTGAAAACTAGCATCAAAAAGATTTCAAATGTCATTTCTAGCCTCCTTTAACATCTTAGGTGCACACTTTCAGTTTGGTTCATTTCTGTTAAGTTTTGCATTCATTTCTAGTTCATTTCTGCATTACACAATGTGTTTTCAAACATCACTTGTTTCTTAGGTTTTTCATTCATATGCGATTAATTTAATAGCTTAGTTGCATTTATATAATATAATTTAGTCTAAATAATATCATACATTGCATAATTTGAGTGAACCTACATAGATTTTGCATGGGGTTTATCTCTTTCCTTTTAGGTGAAACATCCTAAGAGTGCAAGAGTAGCCTATAAATCCCATACCCAAAAATCTATGGTTCATTTTGGTGAACATTCTTTTTGAACATCTTATTTTTTGATTTGGAATCCATTTTCATCCTAATCCTAGCTTGCATTGAATTTGCATTAGATTTGCAATGGTTAATTTGCATCTAGGGTTTCACATTTTTGCAGTAGAGAAAAGGTCATTTAGCTTGCATTTTTGCATATAATTTCCTTAAAACTTTTTTCAATTCTGCATCTCCATCTTATGTCTACATCATACAACCTCAAACACATCAAAAACCATTCAAATTTTTTGAAAATTTTGCAAAAAACCAATATTGGGACTCATTCGCCATACTAGGCGAATTAGTCACTATCCAGTTTTTTGACTAATTGTTACAGCACCAGAAACCTCATTTTTGTGCTTCCTAAGCCTCCTAGTATCATATAGTATAATTCTGGAAAGTTTCTATAGTGTTTATTTTATGCATCTAGCTCAAAAACATCATTTTAGATTACTCATTCTTCAAATCACTTCAATTGCAAACATCCTTACATCTGAAAAATGCTTCCATTTCTACAATTTTGCATAACATTGATAAAATTACTTTTCACTTTTGCATATACAATATTTCTATTCATACAACTTTGCATATGTTTGATAAAAGTGCTTTTCATTCTTGCATGTACATTGTTTGCATTCTTCAAATCTTGCATATATTGGATAAGAATGTTTTGTACCTTTGCATATGCCTTGTTCATAATGCTGAAACATTGCATTATATGGTTACATGTACTTTTCACTTTTATTCAAACAATCCTAGTACCTTACATATTTTGACATGTTAAGAGACATTTCTTATCCTATGAGAGTGTTTTTGTGAAAGAGACTACAACCTTGGACATTCCTAATGATCATATTTGTTTCTCTCCTAATATCTCTCCTATTAGTGACACAAATATTTTGGTAGAAGAATCAATCCATGAGAGTTTTGAGAATCCTAGTTGTTTCTCTCCTCTTACCTCTCTTAGTGGACAAGACAATGATAAACAAGACACTACAACCATAGATAATCATGACAACAACATTTGTTCTTCCTCTAGTATCTCTCCTAGTTGTGAAGTAGATACTTTGATGTTAGACAACATAATCGATGAAGGTCATGAATATCTTAGTTGCCCCCCTTCACCTAGGGAAACCCCTCTTGAAAAATAATATTACCCCATTGATCATTCCCCTACATGCGATGAAGTTCATTTAGAAGAACCATCCTATGTGTTGGAATCAAGGAACATTGAGAGGGGGGGTGAATCAATGTTCCACAATTTTTAACTTTATTAATTTGATCCTTAAGGTACCGATAATATTCAACCAAAAGAAGGATGCATAAAAAAATAAACCACAACACCATAACATAAGTATTTTTTACGTGGAAACCCTGTTAGGGGAAAAACCACAGTGGAGGTCAATCCATAATATTATCTAATTATACTCAAGAAGAAAGTTTACAAAATGGGAATGCACTTGCATTCATGCACACTACCTAGAGCTCACTGGTCAAAAACAAAAAGGCTCATTTCCTTATAAAAGATTTGGATTACATCCAAAGATTTGAACTGATAAAGTAGCATCTACAAATGCCTGATTACAGTTTCAATCAGGCTCATAGATTGATTACTTGACTTTCTAATTGATTCTGCTATGTTCTACTTTAACTCACATCACAAAATCCTTAATGCACAAGTGAAACTATGCATAATCACTCTATAGACCTTCTAACATTCACAACACACATAAAATCACTTTGTACATATATCAAAATGATATAATTGATCACTTATATATATCCACTACTAAGGATTTAATCGCTACATGTCGACTTCAACAAAACATGAAAATATTTGCAAACTATTGGCTCAAATCATGAATAATATTCAATGCGCACCCACCAAAGTCAGCCACAACATAGTGAGGACCCAAATCAAAATGCTCAAACAATTAAAAAATTACTCCTCGAATATCTGCAACACTCTACGTTCACCAAGTTGGCCTTCATGCATAGATGAATAGAAAATTAGTCAACTGGATCTTCAAACTTGCACACCGATCGATATGAGGCTCCAAGGTTCACAGATAACATAGATAATACATCAAAAAATATTCCCTAATATCCACAACACAAAATACTAACATAAAATTTTCATAAGAATTGATGAACATAAATCTGTTGGAATCTCTGTTCTAGTTTGATTGTCTTCAATCTGTTTGCTAGTATGATCAAATGACGATGTACGGATTGGATAACTAACTAGGGTTTCCATAAATGAAAATGCTAGAAAACATTTGTAGTGTCTCTTGCCAACAATCTCCCCCTTTGGCATTGATTGTAGCACTTAGTGAAAAATGACTAAGTGTCGGATCAGTACAAACATAAATACACTGCTAGCCAAAACTCCAAAAAGATCTTCAATCAAAGCTCAAAACTATAACTCCCCTTAGATGAATATACATTTTTCACTATACTAATCTCCCACTTTTCCACATACTAAAAATATATAAACAAACTGTATAAACATGCTCCTACAACTTACACAAACTTGAAAATATCTAAAAAATTGGTCTTCACCAGGTTCAAACTTGTGTCCCAACCCTTCTTGAGACTCTCTAGAATTGTCATGTGACCATAGAATAGATAATATTGCATATCATATTGAAGGTTCACCAGATCACTGACTGCTAAAGCATCTTGTCCTTCCTTCAATGCACTCAACATTGTTTCCATCTTTGGACCAATTAGTCCTCTAAGCTCACATTCTCTCTCCACAATTCTGTCATTATCATGCTTCAAAATCTTTATCTATTCAAGTAGGGATATAACTTGACCTTCTTGCTTTCCAATAGAAAAAGTTAAGGGATCAAAGGCATCATAAATAACAACTATAATTTCTCATGATCCTTAATCTTTTTTCTCATTGTCCTTAGTAAGTTTAAACAAAGATAAACATGACATATAGATCTTTCCACCTACAGATGGTGCACTCTAAATATTCTTCACACAGGTAGCTAATAATGATTTGTCATTTGCAATTATTCACTTTAGCGTATTGAACCTTTTATCATCAAATTCCTTATGTACCTTGACCTAAGTGACTTCTCAAGGGACTCAAAATGAGTACGTACAGAATTAATAATCTTCTTCAGCTCATTGGAGGGAGAACCAGATGGATCCTTGACATGAGTAGGCATGATTTTCTCTAGAATACTAGGTGCAAGATTCAACAACTCACTATCTTCAATATGTGATTTCAAAATTTATTCCCTAGCCTTGTCCTGTGCAAACAATGCAACTTTCAAATTCTGAATTGGAGACAAAGTAGACAAATTAATAGGACCTTCACCAATTCAAGGTCAAACTCTTCCTGTTGCTCTTCCAAAAATTTCTTCACTGCTTCTGCAGTGTCTCTTACTTCCACAAGAACTTCCTTTACTTCAACCTTCTTTTCTTCAATCACTATTTCCTCAGCTCCAAACTTTTTCTTGTCTTCAAGAATTTCAACTTCTTTAGTTGTCACAACTTCAAGAGCTTCAGTCTCCATAGGTAATTTTGTTTCATGCACATGAGGAGGAATCTGAGTATCCTCAAATGTATCCTCCTTTACCTCTTCATCCACTAGACCAGACTGAATATCTTCATCATGCACTTCTTCAGAGACAACATTGATTCTATTCTTTAACAAAACTTCCTTTAAAATTCTTTCAGTTTCTTTTTCTACCTCTTCAGTCTGACCAATCATAAGATTGTTTACTCTTGTTTTTCTCTTGAAATCCTTCTTAACTTCATTCAGGATTGTTCTGATTTCCTCAATAGACTTCATTAGACATAGATATGCAAGAGTCTATTCTCTCATTTACTCTTCTTCAGTTCTTTCACTTACTCTCCTCATTTCCAAAATTTCATACAGTTCCTTAAGCAACTAAGACATGATCTCCATGAGATTCATATTGAAATTACTTAAATACTTTATTGTAGCCTCCTCAAGAACTCTTTGACCAACACTATCAAAGGTGTCATACCATTCACATAGAGGCTTAAGATTACCATCCTTGATTATGCCTCTCTCAACTTCCTTAATAGACATACCTGGTTTATTAGATTTCATCTTCTTTGCTTTCTCTTCTTCACAAAAGGGCTTGTCCTTAGTGACTTTTGTTGCATGGGTGCCCATATGCTTTATTTCTCTCACTTCTTCATCAGATTTTGTTTCCTCATATTTTGAAATAGTTGCATCTAATAGATTCTTGTGCTCTTATCCTTCATCCTCTTACAAAATGCCTTGGCTTGAGCTTTCATAGGGGTTGACTTCTTTGTAGGACTGGATAGGGGTAAAAATCTCCTTGTTGATCTAGTTCAGGCAAAGGATGCTACTGGACTAGCAGATTCAGTTCTAGTAGGCTCTCTTGCTTCAACTTGTTTTCTCTTCCTTCTGGATTCTCTCACAACTTCTACAAATATACCCATGCTCTCAGCAAACGATTCAACTTCTTTTCTTACTCTCTAGACTATCATAGGTTTCTTCAACTACTCATGGACTTGCATATTCTTTTCTGCATAGGTTCCAAACCTCTCTTCAGTTTGATCCAGAGGCTTACTCAACAAATGTTGTGCACATAGCTCCAAGATGTTCTCCTCAACTTCATATCCCATTGGCATAATCCAAACCATTCTAGGATATACAACTTCCATCAAGAATTGATCAATATCCACCATAAAACAGATAATATCTTTGTATTTCTCCATAATAGAACTGGGAATACTTTCCCTGGCTTGCATTTCATTTTGAAAGTTTTTGAAATATCCCCAGATAACAGTTTTCCTTGTCTTACTATCACCAATTCCATACAAGATATCTCTAATCTGAACAACTAAAGTCTTATCACCTTTCCAATGCACTTTCCCAACTCCCAGAACTTCATTCATGAAATAAAAGAACAAACACAACAAAAAATTACCATATTTAAAGGAATTATTCTTATCTTTCTTAATCTTACCAAGATTCACCATAAGCTGACTTCAAAGTAACTCACATAGGTCATAATCTGCATTCTCCTTCACCATATTTGATATGTTGCATAAATAGCTATACCGGATACCGAATTATCCTGATAGGAGTGATATATCTTGTAACCAATGACCATCGAGGAAAATTTCACATCCACATCAATAATGTCATCAATTTTCATAGCTCTTTTATCAAACACTGAACTGGTTGCATGAATAAAGATGTCTGATTCTTTACAGACTTCAAGATCAGCAATCCACCGGAGGAATTTAAACCAGTAACAACGATTATGGCTTCTTTTGTAATCTTGAAAGGTTGACTCAACCACATAAATTTAGAATGAACTCAACTCAAAGAATACCAAACCCATTCAATTTCATCAAACATGGGGAATTTGACAATCTATGTGAATTTCTTCTCCTCTAGGATTTTGAATTTAGGTTTTACCTTGAAATATTCTCCAACTATATGATTTGAATAAAATTCAACAATTGCAAGCTCCCTACCTCCTCAATATTTGCATGAATGTATGCCCTAATGTATTCAATATGTAAGACGACGTACGAAACAAACAAAAATACACCTAAGGGCTCAGTCTCAATAGACTTGAAAGGATGCCACTTGAATTTCAGACGGGGTCTGTCCTTGACATCAACTATCAATGGAGTAGCCATTTTGACAAATTCACAAGTTTTCTTGATAAATACCTTTTCACCAGATTAGGGTTTGATCTTCGAATTTCCTTCACACTTGAATCTTTTCCAAGTTTCACCAAAGTTCACTTCAGAGGTCTCCAAACTTCTTCTTCTTGAAAATGCAAAGTGACAAATGAGAGATAGAAATGACCTTTTATCATTCGCATACCTAACCTTATGTTGCAATAAATGATTTTTCCCTAATTCATCTGGATACCCTGTTTCCATACTTTGAAAAAGATAAATCTTCTGTGGACCTTCAATTCTACATAAATACTCTCTCCAACTGATTCAACAACATCTGTAGATCATCAATGTAATCACTACACTCATCCAGATCCGAGTGTCAACTACTGATAGGGGGTTTGAAGGATTTTCTTGATAGCTTCCCCTAGGCTAGAGGCCATAATATAATTCCCAGAGGAATTACCAACATTAGATTCTGATGTTGAACCATTTCCTGCAATAGATGGACTTTTCTTCAGGGTATGTGTAGGATCATCATGGAAAAAATAGGCCATTAAGTGGCGAAAATATTCAAAAAATCCAAAGTTAGGCAATTTGACGTAAACATTTGAATAAGTAATCTATATTATTTCAAAAATATGTAAGAATAGAATATGTACCAAATTGAATGTAGTTTCTCAACTACTAGGTTTATTTTAAAAAAAAATCTATTTGGTGAAAATTTGAAATTTCAATGTAGTAGTACTTAAATTTCAAGGAAAAAATAAGAAGTAGGTGTTTGTCCGACCACCCTAACCATAATAAAATGATAAAATTATAATATTTTAGATATAAGTAGAGGACTCATGTCCCAATGTGATGCATTTTTTTTGTATTTTTTTCCAAGTAAATAATTAATTATGAATTTTTATTACAAGTTTTAAAAAATATAAAAAATTGTATGTCTGACCACCTTAACTTGGTCAAAACTTCATGAAATTCATTTTTTTTTTGATCCTATAGTATGCGAAGCATAGAATGTGATGAATGTTTCAAAATAAAAAAATGTGATACAATTTGAAAGATATGGATGTTTTTCAATCAACCTATCAATCAGGACTTTAGTTGTAATTCAAATATAAAATGAATAATAATTATTTATTAAATTCAAAGTAAACATAATTTATATTGGTGGAAATTTAAAAATTTCCTTTAAAAACCCTTTTCATTTCATCCATTTTGGGTAAAAAAAAATTCATTAGCTACATATCCTACTGAACCGTAGATTTTTGGACCCAATGGACTCTCTAACTCTTATAGGGTTTTTCACCCAAAAGGAGAGAGATTAGATCCAAAAATGCTAACTAGTTCATTCAAATAAAGGATGTGTGTGATGTTGTATGAGTTAAATGAGATGATCTAAGTGCTGCTAAATTATGAAATTGATCAAACATGCATGCAAAATACACTTAATTAAGACATATGCTTGGGCATAAAGGGGTCAAATAAGTCATAAGAAAGGTGTAACTAGGGAGATGTGCCTAGGAGAGCATGAAAGTTTGTTATAAGACTTTACAACACTTCAAAATATGACTTAATAATGAATATAAAGGAATATTTATATGAATTATAATAAAAAGAGTCTAGAAGAGTGTAGAAATGTGTTACAACAATTCACAACACCTTCACAAGATGTCATCAAATGCATTTTATTTGATTTGCAAGGATCTAAGGGCTAGTGTGGATGCATAAAATACTTCACAAAACTAGATTAAGACCTTGTTTTAGTCAATTTAATCATGAAATAATCCATATCAAGAAAAGGGTCCATTTTTCTACGACACACCTACACATACCCATCATATCACCACTTTTTGGCCCATCATGATCCTGCACATACCCTTCACCCATATCTTCTTCATTTGCTTCCCGATCTCATCTGTAGTGACTTTTCCTTTTCCCTTTTCATCCTTTTGCATTTTTCTTTGATTTACCAGATGTCTTCTGCAAAATCTAGCAATGTGACCAGATTTGTTACAATTGTAGCACACCACATTTCTTTGTCTAGATCAATTATTCCATGGATTCTCCCTCGATCGGCATTGGTTAGCAATATGGCCAAATCTATTGCATGTATAACATCTGGCATCTCTATAAAAAAATTTCATCACATTTCTGCATTCATTTGACTTATGACAATACTTATTGCAATTAAAACACTGAACAGAGAATGATGGACCACTTGAATTCATTCTACTTCTACATTGTGCCACCATATGACCAAATTTATAGTGACCATTAAATATTTGAGCACTAGGTTGTCTTACTGGATACCTTCCAGGTTTGTTCATCTAATTTCCTTGCCTAAATATCCTTTGTTTAGATCTGAAACTTTCTCCTTTCTCATATCTGAGACCTTGCTTGTCACCTTCAGTCCTCTAACTTTTAATCAGTTCATCAAGCTTGGCTAAGCTAATCTTGAACTTCTCCTTAAATTCATTTGTAGTAGCAAGTTCATCTCTGAGATCATCAATATGCTTTTCAAGCTCTTCTTCATTATTTTTGGATTGTTCCAATTCAAGTTGCAATTGATTGAATCCATTAGTAATTCAGTTGCATTCTTCAGATTTCTCTTTCAAGGACCGGGCAAGCTTCTCTTCATTCTTCTTTCTATCTTCAATCTCCTTGGTCATCCTCATCATAATAGATTCCATCTCATACTTTAGGACTTCATTATCTCTGGAAAACTTTTCACATTCTTCTAGATCTTTTCCTTCAGAGCTTGACTTAGTTGTTCATGTTCAATGCATTTATTGTGTTTGTACTTGATCTAATCACAGTGTTCTCTTCTCTTCTCCATGGACTTGTTGATTTTTTCTTTCAATGATTCAATGAATTTCTTAGCATTCATGAGATTTTCTTGCAATTCCTAGACTTCATATTTTGACTGATCAAGATTATCTAGGGCCACCAAAAGTTGTTGTTGAAGACTGCTTGAATCCATTGAAACACTTTCCAAGATCTTCCCCAAGCTGTCAAACTTCTTTTGAGGAACTAGGCTCTGATACCAATTGTTGGAATCAATGAACACTGAGAAGGGGGGGTGAATCAGTGTTCCACAATTTTTAACTTTATTAATCTAATCCTTAAGGTACTAATAACATTCAACCAAAAGAAGGATGCATAAAAAAATAAACCACAACACCATAACACAATTATTTTTTACGTGGAAACCCTGTTAGGGGAAAAACCATGGTGGTGGTCAATCCACAATATTATCTGAGTATACTCAAGAAGAAAGTTTACAAAATGGGAATGCAATTGCATTCAGGCACACTACCTAGAGCTCACTGCTCAAAAATAGAAAGACTCACTACCTTATAAAAGATTTGGATTACATCCAAAGATTTGAATTGATAAATTAGCATCTACAAATGCCTGATTATAGTTCTAGTTAGACTCATAGATCGATTACTTGACCTTCTGATTGATTATGCTCTTCTACTCTATTTTGCTTTAACTCGCATCACAAAATCCTTAATGCACAAGTGAAACTGTGCATAATCACTTTATAAACCTTTTGACATTCACAACACACGTCAACTCGCTTCGTACATATATCAAAATGATATAATCGATCACTTATATATATCCGTTACTAAGGATTTAATCGCTACATGTTGGCTTCAATAAAACATGAAAATATTTACAAACTATTAGCTCAAATCATGAATAATATTCAATGCGCACCCACCAATGTTGGCCACAACATAGTGAGGACCAAAATCAAAATGCTTGAACACTTAAACAATTACTCCTCAAATGTCCACAATACTCTATATTCACTAAGTCAGCCTTCATGCACAGATGAACATAAAATTAGTCAGCCGAATCATCAAACTTGCATACCGATCGATACAAGGCTCCAAGATTCATAAATAAGATAGATAATACATCAAACAATCTTCCCTGCAATCCACAACACAAAATACTAATGAAAATTTTGCATAAGAATCGATGAACACAAATCTATCAGATGCTCTATTCTAGCTTGACTATCTTCAATCTATCTGCCGGTATGATCAAATGATGACATGTGGACTAGATAAATGACTAGGGTTGCCATCAGTGAAAACACCAGAAAACATTTGTAGTGTCTCTTTCCAACACTATGAATGTCAAAAACATTTGGTTTGTTGTTCTCCTACGAACTCTCTTCCTAGGAAAACTATCATGATGTAAGACAATCATAATGTGACATTCAAATCCCCTTTACTAAACATCATCCCAATAAAGACACAATTTTTGACATTATGAAAACACAAGTGGGATCTCCTTTGATTAGTGAGCTTCCTAAGTCACCTTCCATTAGTGAAAAACACAAAAAATTTCAAGAGGTCTTGACATCTATGATGCAATCTACTCATAACAATGTTTTGCAACTGCTAAGTTGTAACTTAATGACTCAAACATCTGCGGGACCACACAACACTCCTACACTATTACCTTTTCCTGAAAAACACCTAGTATGAGAGAACATTAATAGACTCCTGCTAATATATTTGTATGGGAACTCATTCAACTCTCACCAATAGTCAAACTTCTCTTTCATGAAATGTTGGAAATACAAAAGGAAGAGATCCGATCTTACATAAAATCAAATCATGTAACATCCTCCCCTCGTCCCATGCAAGCCACCCAGTCAAAAATCACATTCCCTAAACATGAATTACCTCCTCTTCAAAAAGAAAAATGATCCCTTGAGGATCTAGGTGGTCATTAATGAAACTTTAGTTTGGCACACTCTCATCGGCAATGGAGTAGAAATTAATGTTTGTAGCATGGACCTCCTACGCAAACTTGGCATGGACAAAAGGCTCATTCACCTTAATGATGTTCATATTCATGCCTTGGAAAATGTTAATAGGAAACCACTTGGGATGATCACATTACCTATTGAGGTTGGACCTGTAGTGTTTCCTACCCCTATCCACATCATGCAAGGACCCCTTGCATACAATCTTCTCCTAGGGTGACCATGGATTCATGCTATGAAAGAAGTCCCATCTACCCTTCACTATGTCATGAAGTTTGAATACAACAAAAAGATATACATGATTGATGTCGATGAGCGAAGCCATGTGTTAACTCATAATAACACTTCCAACTCCCCTAATCCTTTCATTCCTACATCAAAAATTGAACAAGTTGATGCTAATTCTTCACCTACAAGAAAACTCTTTCGTGATAATTGGGGGTCATTAGATTCTACACCTCCTTTCCATAACATTTCCAAAATCTCACCCTCATGGTCCAAAGAGTCATATACAAACATTTCTTTTTCAGACACAAGTTCTAGTAGTGGTTGGAGTTTCACACCTACCTTTAAGGGAGGGTGCACAATATCCCCATCTCAACCCAAACAACCTTGTGTTCCATTTTCTCAACTTAGTTCTACCAAATCACCTCATGGTGGTGATGGGGGAAATATAACTCCCATCCCTCATGTAACAACAATACATAATGATAAAATGGATTTGTGTTCTTGTAAAGAAACCAATCCTTCTTACAAACACACCCCCCCTTCATCTCACTTGGAAGATTGTTATGGTATCAGTTACAACCTTCCTCCTACACATGGATGCAATGCACACATGAGCAACTTAGACATATCACACTTATCTCCACTTTCATCAAATACTTCACACAACAATAACATTCAACCTATCAAGGAGTGTGGTGCTTTGCCTTGTACTGGAGCACCTAATTCCTCTACTTGCTACTCACTTTCATCCATTCCATGCTCACCTTTGTCCTACACTAAGTGGGGGAAAGGGGTTCGATAGCCTTGTTCTCGTATGTCACTTGTTGTTGTCTCTTTTGACTCGTCATTAACCTTTCATGAACATATAAGAGCAAGCTTGGGATGTGGGTGAAATGTCTTAAGATTGACTTGCATGTCACATACTACCTTTCTTCATGACGCAACTTATCAAAAACATATGACTTCGCATAGGGCTTTTCGAGTAAGCTCTCATGTCTTCTTCCCTCTTCTTATACTTTAAATCAATTGCTCATTGTATGGGTGTTCGCAATCGCTTTAAAGTGGGGGCATACATCACAACTCACATTTCATTGTGTGATTTCTTTCTTCTTGCGATGCATCCTTTTCTTGGTGGAGTCAATGGGCTTGATTCTCTCCAAGAGCGTGGTACTTCTTTTGCACTTATCCTCTCTTAGAGACATTAAGCATGATGTTCCCTAAGATGAGACCTTACACGAACTAAGAAAAATACCTTTGAACAATCCTTACACCATCTTGCATTAACAATGTCCATGAGTGTCAAGCATACAAAGTTTTTCTTACTTCATAGAGCTTGAACAACATCATCTTCTTTGTGGCACCTTGTTAAAGTTATCAGGAGGTAAAAATTTGATATGGTTGACCAGGAAGCCCATTTAGTGACACGACTTTCCCCATAGCCACCTATGTGTTTTGTGAGTGCATGACAACTAACATATGTTTCTCACCTTTTGGGATTTCTCACCTGGCAGAAAACCACAAGTTCCATTGCCCCAGAGTGAGTACACATTTCTTTCTCCAAACAAACAATCTAGATTTGATCCACAACTAGTTGGAAAAACAATCGAAGCTTGATCCACCTTTTCATTTTCATCTCTTTCCTCCTCCTAGCTCTTGCCATTGCATGATTATGTATTCTTATGGTTTGACTTAGGATCTTGGATTCTGAGGGCTTGAATTCCTTCTTGACCTTATTCATTCTTTTTCATTTGCATCTACACACTTGGATATATCTTGAATGTCTACTTTAGTGTGAGTTTGAAGCAAGTTCATACTCTCACTAAAGTGGGGGCTAAATGTGCCATAGAAAAAAGGATCTTTTGCTTGACATGGGAATAATTCATGATAAATTGGACTTAATGGGGCCATGATTCAAGTGTTGTGAGGAATTTTATAAATCCACACTAGGTCTTGGACCCTTGAAAATTGAATAACATGCTTTTTACAATGTCTTGTAAAGGTGTTCTAAAGTGTTATAAGATACTTTCATTCTTTTCTAGACTTAATAAACTTATTTATCCCTAATTCAACATTATAAAATGTGTTTAATAGCATTATTACATGAATATAGAAGGCTTGTAAAATAAACTTAATGTTAAACTAGTGTTGTAATGTGTCTTACACATTCACATTGGTTCTTATGCCTTATCAAGCTATGTGGACCTCATTTTAGTGTTGTAAAATGTATTTAATCACACTTTCACATTGAATTCTGTGTCCAAAGCCCTAATTGACCTTTACATCATCATTAATAGGTCCCTATTAACCCATATTATGCATCCCGAGGCAATATTTGATAAAATACCTAACAAAGTTGTAATTTAAACCTTATTTCCTTATCTCCCGACATACTAGCTATCAAAATGGCCCCTGTGGGACCCATTCTCCATCCATGGTGAATTAGTCCCATCCAGGTGGGACCCATTCACCATGGGTGGTGAATGAGTCCCATTCGGCTCAATTTTGACCTTTGAGAGAGAAAAAAGTGAAATTTAAGTTTAATTTTACTTCATGTCAGCCTTAGGGATTCAATTTTTGGGCTAAAAAGGTGAATTTCCTATAAAATCACCTCTCTAAACCCTAAATCACATCCATTATTCATTATTCATTCACCAATCTTCCATCTCAAGTCAACCAACTTAGGATTTTAACATTACAAGTCATTCAAGATCAATTTTCATACATTCAAGGGTAGATTCTTCATGTTTTGCTACAAAAATTCAAGATCAAACATCATGGAAAGGTAATCAACTCAATTTTTTCATTTTTCATTCCATTCTTTCATCACTTTGGTTTAATTACCTAAAAGGGATTTGACCAAGGCAAACCCCCATGCCCTAACATTCAACATTTCTCTCTCTTGTCTTGTGTGTTTGTAGATTTAGGACTCTTGGAAGCTTGGAAATCATTGAAGATATAGTTTCAAGGTTTCTTAAGTCTTTTCCTCATTCAACAAGTCAAAATATCAACAAAAACTCACTTTTAAGCTCAGAAATCAAAGTTTCGGAAGCGAACACCTGAAGAAGTCTAAAGTGCAGATTAGAAGCTCTGAATTCTGCCTTTGAACATTCAAAAATTTAAAAGTGAACTCATTCACCATGGGTGGCGAATGATTCCCACTCCAACGTCAGTTTTGAGTTCTTTGCATTTTTAGATACCCTTTTGTTAGAAACAGGTTTCAGCTTAGTTTTGCAGAACTAGGACTGATTCGCCCAGAATGGCGAATGAGTCCCACCAAGCCTGAAAACCAACATCAAAAACATTTCAAATGTCATTTCCAACCTCCTTTAACATCTCGGGTGCACACTTTTAATTTGGTTCATTTCTGTTAAGTTTTGCATTCATTTCTAGTTCATTTCTGCATTACACAATGTGTTTTCAAACATCACTTGTTTCTTAGGTTTTTCATTCATATTCGATCAATTTTGTAGCTTAGTTGCATTTAGATATTCTCATTTAGCCTAAATAATATCATACATTACATAATTTGAGTGAGCCTACATAGATTTTGTGTGGGGTTTATCTCTCTTTTTTTAGGTGAAACATCCTAAGAGTGCAAGAGTAGCCTATAAATCCCATACCCAAAAAATATACGGTTCACTTATGCTTTAATAATCTAGAACATTATCACAAGAGGTGAAGATGTTTGGAGATGAATGTAGACTAGTTGAAGTTTCAATGGTCTCTTGTTGTGTTATGTGGTAATCATGATTATCTATGGTTGTTTCTTCTTGTTCATCAATGTCTTGCTCACTAAGAGAGGTGAGAGGAGAGAAACAAATAGGACTCTCAAAATTCTCATTGAGTAGTTCTTCTAACACCAAAATATCTTCTTCGCCAATAGGAGAGATATTATGAGAAGAATGTATATGATCATTAGGATTGTCCAAGGTCTCTTTCACTAAAACACTCTCATAGGGAGGGGATATAAACTTTTTCTTAGCATGCCTAGAAAGGTAAGGTACTAAGATTGTGTAGAAACATAAACTATCCTGATTAATAACGCATACTCGATTCCTACTTACTAACACTAGTTCTTCTTTAATCATCCTGTTTAATAATTATTTAATTAAACAATCCTTATTTGATTAAATTCATCGAATTCTTCTTTTAATTGAATAAATCAATCTTTATTTGATTAAATCATAATATTTCCTCTTTTAATTAAATAAATCAATCCTTATTTAATTAAATCATATTTCCCCTTTTAATTGAATAAATCAATCTTTATTTAATTAAATCCTAAATTCTCCTCTTTAATTAAATAAATCAATTTTATTTAATTAAGTCATCGATTAATCCTAAAGTCATCTCTTTAATTAAATAAATGAATTTTATTTAATTAAGCTTCTAAAGTTCTCCATTTAATTTAATAGATCAATTTTATTTAATTAAATCACTAATATTCATTATTCCTCTTATTTTCATTTATTTAAATCCTAAAATCTAAGTCAAAAGTCAAAATCAGCTGACCTCCATTAAAATTAATCAAATCCTAATTAATCCTAATCTTAATCCCTCAAATCCTCTAGATTTTGCAACTTGCTCATGAAAATCAATTTAATTAATTTATAAATTATCTTCCTTTTCCATTCAAAAAGGCACCCAATGGGAATATTCTCCAAAGTTTGAATTCTCCCTCCCAAGTGTCTTATCCTCCAACTTGGCATTTATGACTCTTACAAGTCCTTTTTTTGAGCCAAGTGGCATTTAACTCCTCTTCCACATCTCCCTCCAACATGTCACTTCCTCAAATTTGAATTTCCACCTAATTGCATTTATTTGCACAATGACCAAAATGTGCACAACTCCCTCCATTGGAATGTTCACAAGTGGCACAATACCATTTGATTATCTTTTATCCCACATTCCTCTTTTGGGCTCATTCCTCCATCCTTCTCTCCTATTAATGGAGAGCTCTTTTACTAATTTTGGATCCACAAGCTTAGGTATTTTCTTCCACAACTTGAGCAAAGTTATCATCTTCATCTTTTTGAGCAACATTCATCCATTTTCATCCATTCTCATAATTTCATAGCTAGGTTATGGAGAAATTTCATCAAGGAGCATCAAATCTTCACCATTGATCATCAAGCTTGCAAGGAATTGGGAAAGGGATATTTTCCACATCAAAATGACACCAATTCCCACATGGGATTGAGAGTTTGGACATTAAAATAGGATTTAATAGCCCTTTTAATTTTGTTCATTTATTTCTTATTTTCATGTTTCAAATGAATTTCATGGGGAATGATGTTTCTAACTTGCATATTGGACTAATAATGTGTTTGTTCTTTCTGTTTGTGAAGGTATAGGATCACCATGCACATTTTAATTTTCACAAAATAAAGAGGAACTCAACATCAAATTGTATCTGACTCAAAAATATCATCCAAGACCTTATTGATAAAACAATAATAACTATTGAGGACAATGATGAAGATTCAACCACTAGTGTTAGCATTGACAATATCCCTACTAAAATTGTTGAAAAAAATGATCAAGATCTATCCATCAATGAGCACCTTGAAGATGTTTCTACCTCATCCAAAGATCAAATCAACATACATCAAGAGTCACTTTTTGATCATGATAAAAACCCCCCAAATTTTTTTGACAATGATCTATTTCAAGGAGTGTTAACATTACTTGATCCTATAATCAACAATCCTTCTACCAATGATCATTTTGGAAATACCTCTACCTCATCCAATGAGTTTGATGACATATCTCAAGAATTTGTTCCAAAACATGATCAAAATCTTTCACCAAAGTCTAGCAATGGTCCTTTCAAAGACATATTAACATCCTTTGACCTCATGGTTACAGATATTGAAGAAATCCTCAACTCAACATTTGATCCAAGTCCACTCAAAGATTAAGAGGATATTGAGCTACTTCCTATGCCTAATGAAGACATCCAAGAACCCTTTATAAGCAATCCATCCTTTGAAATTGACTCATGTCAAGAACTTGATCCAAAGCATGTCAAAATAAATTCCAAAATTAATCAAAATCAAGAATTTGTATCTCCAAGATACTACAATGATGTAATGGACACTCTCCTATCTATACAAGATGTCACAAATGATGATGATATCCATATAGAACATACTCCTCCATTTACCCATGAGATGCTTACTCCTAATGGACATGTAGATGATCTTCATTCAAAAAAAGAGTCTCATACTCTTGATATCAATACCAAGGAACAAGAGTCCCCTACTCTTAACATTTGTACACATGATCAAGATATAGAAAAATTTAGAGAGATATCAAAAATGGGTCATGAAGAAGGATTCTACAGAAGTTGTGAATCAAAAACATCCTATGAAGGCATATAAAAATGAACCATGAGGGAGAATTTTATGTGGACAATGAATCATTAGCACCTCTTGAAGAAGCATTAAAATATGATATTTCACAAGATCAAGCCAAAGATATGAATTAGGGAGTTATCCCACTTATGGAGGATCCTATTGCTTATAAAATTGGATCACTTAACTTTTTTAGGGCAAGCTATCTTATTAGTGAAGAAGCTATCACATTTGAAGATCCACGAAAAAGCAAAGAAAGAGTAGCACCTTGTTTCCGAGATAATTCATATCCTATTAAAAATAAAATGTTTCAACAGATGAATTATCAAGTCAGAGGATTAGGCCTACATGAACAGGGTATACTAGAACTAGTATAGATAATTGGCAATCATAAGCATCAAGGTCTTGCTTATTCAATACTAGGGGCAACTTCGTCTCAAGCAAACGTCAACATAGGAAGCACGAAGAATCCTTATAATGAAATCAATGCCAAAACTACAACCAGTCACGCCATGAATCTTTATCCACCCATCACCCCATCCATGAATTGGGACTGACATCAAAAGAAAGCTTTGAATCAAAGTACAAAGAACATTATCAAATAAAAGGGTATGTGTAGGATCATGATGGGCCAAAAAGTGGTAATATAATGGGTATGTGGCTAACGACTTTTTTTAAACCCAAAATTGATGAAATGAAAAGGGATTTTAAAGGAGATTCTCAACTTTCCACCAATATAAATTATGTTTTACTTTGAATTTAATAAGTAATTATTATTCATTTTCTATTCAAATTATGACTAAAGTCTTGATTGATAAACTGATTGAAAAACATCTATAGCTTTCAAAAAGTATCACATTTTTTTAATCCAAAACATGTGTCACATTCTATGCTTCGCATACTATAGGATTAAAAAAATAAAAATTGAATTTCATGAAGTTTTGACCAAGTTAAGGTGGTCAGACATACGAGTTTTTTATATTTTAAAAAAATTGTAATAAAAAAATCATAATTAATTATTTACTTGGAAAAAAATTACAAAAAAATATGCATCACATCGGGACATGAGTCTTTTACTTATATCTAAAATATTATAAAAAAATATTATCATTTTATTGTGGTTAGGATGGTCAGACAAACACCTACTTCTTATTTTTTCCGTGAAATTTAAGTACTACTACATTGAAATTTCATATTTTCAGCAAATAGATTTCTTTTTTTTTTAAATAAACCTAGTAGTTTAGAAACTATATTCAATTTTCTATAAATTTTATTCTTGCATATTTTTGAAATAATATAGATAACTTATTCAAATTTTTTCGTCAAGTTTCCTAACTCTGATTTTTCTAATTTTTTTGCCACTTAAGGGCCTATTTTTTCCATGATGATCCTGCACATACCCAAAAAGAAGTTGGGAAGCATAATGGACAAATCAAATATAAGTGGATACCAAAGAAATATTATCCCTATCAAACTCCATTAGTCAAAGAAACTATGGGGAAAAATAAAAAGGGAAAAGTATCCATCAAAGATGTCCACAAAATCAAAAATAGGTTTCTCAAGAAATGGACAAAGTATATCAAGAAATTGGTCCTAATTCCATGCACACTTCTGTATCCACCCATTATTTCTCATCTTCCCAAGTTTGGAGAGTCAAAGGTGCCAAAATATCAACCAATCCGTCTCTTATTGCTAAACACACAACTCCATCCACACCTCCACACATGATATCCAATTCTCACATTGACCATGTATTAGCAACCACCCTTCATTATAAGGATTCAAAAGGCATCCTATTGCGATGTGAGTGCAAAGACAAAGTTAACTCTGGTATAAAAAAAATAGATCAGGAATCTCAAAAGTTACATTCAAGTGTACGTATCTTGGAAAAACAACTTCTTTAGGAAGGATATCGATGGCACATTATGATAGAAGCATCTACATCAACACCACTAGGTGATTCAACATGAGCTTAAAAATATTTCACAAAAAAATACAAAAACATCAAATAAATAAATAAATAAATAAATCATGAAAATAGTAAAGATAAAAATCATGCTCTAGTGAAAATCGCATGGGTGCGCTTTGGGAAGGTAACATGATTAAAACCTGGAAAAAATGTGTCATGTGTAGAATCAAGCATCTACGTGCGCCACTTCAGGTGAAAGCATCTAATTCCATCCATAATAAATACAACATTTCATCCATCTTATCTAGATAATAAATCCATTCATCCATAAACCATTTATCCAATCCTTTTTCATTCATCTACATCCATAGTCTAGATTATCTTTATCTTGATGAAAGTTTGGTGCACACTTTGCACTTTCTTATGGTAAACATCTTGACATGAGTCATTTTCATTGATCCTATCCTATCCAACATTATCTGAGCCATGAAGCATTATCCAAATGAGCATTCTTTATTTGAACATCTTATCTTATCACAAGATAATCCATATCCATCCATCCATACACTTATCCAAGCATCTATCCATGGCATTCCATGCATTTCTAGACATTGAGGCAGGTATTTACATCTTGCTTTGGGAATAAATCTTGATCTATATCCTCCAACTTATGTGGTGATCCGAACATTAGAAAACATGAAATCAAATTGGTGAAAACATTTATGAGCACAATCCAAATCACTAGACCATGACATATTTTGATGAGAAGATGTTCCTTATCAAGCTTTATCTTTCATCGAACATCAATCCAAATAATCAATATCAGTTGCAACTAACGTGTGCTTCAATATCGCATCAAATCATCCAAAACCAGCTTTTGTTCAAAATCAGGCTTCAAAATCAATCAGTCAAATTCAATCAATCCATCATAATCTTGGGATATCCATCCTAATCCTTGTGTTGCTTAACACTATCCTTGCATTGTTGTGTATCCTCAACAATGTTATCATCATCAATCAATCAATTTGATCAATCAAACATAGCTTGGTTTTCAAAAAAATCCCAAAACATAGCACTCATATCATCACACATATCCATATCCAAATCATCAAAATCTCGTGAAAAATCCAAAAACATTCAAAAAATTGTGCAAAAACCCAAAAACATCCAAAACATACCAAAATCCAAAACAGGTCAAAAAGTCAAAAAAATCAAAAACATGGTATCCGAACTACGTCATCTTCGAGCTTAAACATAGGCAAGGCTAATCTTTGATCAGCCCCCGAGACACAAAATCCAAAAATATTAGAAAAAACCAAAAAAATGGAAAATTTGAAAATCAAAACATTTGCAAAACCTTGAAAATACCAAAAATAGCCTCAAAACATTTCAAAACAACAAAAACATTCAAAAACCCAAAAAATCCATCTATCCCATCTCGCTTTCACCTGCAATAAACATCACTCATAATAAATCAATCATCATCCTCAACCTTTGGTGAAACAATCTGAAATAAGTCTAGTAGGTCAAAAGTGAAAACTCAAAACGTTGGGGTCTCAAGTCTAGGTCAGTAAGTAAACAAGTTGGTCAACTCTTTGTATCAAAGGTCTATCATCCAATCAAATCCCAAAATCATCTGATAACATCATGTCCTAGGATGCATCCTTCCTACAATGGACATCAACATCAGATATCACCATAGTTTAGTCTTGGCTAGTGGTATGAAGAACATTAGCTTGTTTGTTTACTTTATCTTTGTCTTTTTGACTTATCTTATTTGCGCTCATTTCAATGATCTCTTGATGATGTCCAAACAAAGGGATTTAGAGAGAAAGGAATGGGGCAACGATCATTATCTTTTTATCTATTGTGCTTGTTAGATATTCTTGTAATATAACCTTGGTCATGCGAGCTTTGTTTGGGTGTAGGGAGGGTGTTTTAGGTGTCTTTTTGACCACATAGGAAGGCTTTCCTTTCTGTGTTTTGGTCTGAGATGTTTGAAATATTTGAACCACATTTTAAATAGGGTTATGTATGCCAGGTGTGAATAGAAATACTCCTATCTAATTGTTGAGTCAAAGTCCATCACACTAGGTGCAACACCATCCTAGTTCTTTATACCTTGATGCATCTTGCTTATGTGTGTTATCAAACATAAGGTAAGTAGCCTTTTTAAAGTCCCAATTCCTAATAAGCAAAGCATCATCATCATCATCATCATCATCATCATATCTAATAAAGTCTTACAAATCATGGACTTGTTGGATCCTCTTTTCATCATTTCATTTCTTCTATCCTCTTTTCACACTAACATAATATCATGTCCATCATGCATCCACAAACCATTAGCATACATACATCTCATAATCATGGCATCTCACATCATCTATCTCACATGCATTGCATCATCATTTGAGATGTTTAGGATAATATAGTTTTTCTCTTCTTAGCATCTTAGTTCAACTCATTTGCATCATCATCATAACCATCCATACATCCATCTTGAACTTCTTTGTTGTGAGATCAACCCTCAAATTGAATTTTTTGCTTGATCTCTCGAGGGGGAAGTGTACCAGTATACTCCTTTCCACTGGGGCATCCAAAAAAAAAGAAAATTTTTAACTTTTGATCTTAGCAAAGTTATTCTTTGAACCAATGCAATAGGTACATTGCTTCAAAGAGGGGAAAAATGTAGACATGTAAATTATCCTAATTAATAATGTATACTCGATTCCAACTTACTAACACTAGTTCTTCTTTAATCATCCTCTTTACTAATTATTTAATTAATTAATCCTTATTTGATTAAATTCATCAAATTCCTCTTTTAATTGAATAAATAAATCTTGATTTGATTAAATCATAATATTTCCTCTTTTAATTAAATAAATCAATCTTTATTTAATTAAATCATATTTCCCCTTTTAATTGAATAAATCAATCTTTATTTAATTAAATCCTAAATTCTCCTCTTTAATTAAATAAATCAATTTAATTTAATTTTAAGTCATCGATTAATCCTAAAGTCACCTCTTTAATTAAATAAATCAATTTTATTTAATTAAGATTCTAAAGTTCTCCATTTAATTGAATAGATCAATTTTATTTAATTAAATCACTAATATTCATTATTCCTCTCATTTTCATTTATTTAAATCCTAAAATCTAAGTCAAAAGTCAAAATCAGCTAATCTCCATTAAAATTAATCAAATCCTGATTAATCCTAATAGTAATCCCTCAAATCCTCTAGCTTTTGCAACTTGCTCATGAAAATCAATTTAGTTAATTTATAAATCTTCCTTTTTCATTCAAAAAGACACCAAGTGGGAATATTCTCCAAAATTTGAATTCTCCCTCTCAAGTGTCTTATCCTCCAACTTGGCATTTATGACTCTTACAAGTCCTTTTTTTGAGTCAGGTGGCATTTAAATCCTCTTCCACATCTCCCTCAAACATGTCACTTCCTCAAAATTGAATTTCCACCTAATTGTATTTATTTGCACAATGACCAAAATGTGCACAACCTCCCTCCCTTGGAATGTTCACAAGTGGCACAATACCATTGGATTATCTTTTATCCCACATTCCTCCTATCTTTCATTCTTCCATCAATCTTTTCTATAAATAGAAGACTCTTCTATTGAGTTTGGATCCACAACCCACAAGCTTAGGCATTTTCATCCATAATTTTTTAGAGCAAAGTTATCATCTACATTGTTTTGAGAAACATTCATCCATTCTCATAATTTCATAGCAAGGTTATGGAGAAATTTCATTAAGGAGCATCAAATCTTCACCATTGATCATCAAGCTTGCAAGGAATTGGGAAAGGGACATTTTCTACATCAAAATGGCACCAATTCCCCCATGGGATTGTGAGTTTGGACATTAAAATAGAATTTAATAACTTTTTTAGTTGTGTTCTTCATTTATTTCTTGTTTTCATGTTTCAAATGAATTTCATGGGGAATGATGTTCCTAACTTGCATATTGGACTAATAATGTGTTTGTTCTTTGTGTTTGTGCAGCTATATGATCACCATTCACACATTGTTTGACAAAAAATGAAAAGAACTTTTAACCATCTCTTGTAGCGCTTTAATAATGTAAACAATGTGTATCCAAAGATGCAAAACACTTTTATCCAATGTATGCAAAACTCTAAGAATGAAAATAGTGTATATCCAAAAATGAAAACCACTTTTATCAAACTCATGAAAAGTTTTATCAATGTAAATGTTGTATATGCAAAAGTGAAAAGTAATTTTATCTATATTATGCAAAGTTTTAGAAATGATAGCACTTTTCAGATCTAATGATGCTTGTAATTGAAATGGTTTAAAAAATGAGTGCCTTAAATTGATTTTGTTGACCTAGATGTATAAAATAAATGTTCGTGAAACTTTCTAGACTTATATTATATGTTACTAGGAGGCTTAGGAAGCACAAAAAGAAGATTTAAACCCTGAATATTTTAGTTTCAAACTCAACAGGGACTAAGATTCTAGCAAGGGCGTCTTGGTCCTATTGATGTAATTTTGAGGTTCCAAAAATTGAAATAGGCAACAAACAAATCAGATAGGGTTCTGAGCCAAAAACCCATAGAGAGAATAAGATGTCAATAAGGGAATTTTAGTCCTAGTATAGGGTTTTTTTAGAAAAACAACAAATTCTGGATTGATGATAGTATTTCTAGGTTTCCCACTCAGGGATTGATGTTTAGAAACACAAAAGTGTGCAAATGAATGCAAGAAAAAGTAACTAATGACAAGCAATTGAATGCAAAGTTGAATGCAATTTTTTTTTCAACTTTTGAATGCAATAACAATGTTACTAAATGAAATTAGGATGATTAAGAATGCACTTTTCAAATTTTCAACGAGATAAGATGACACAAGAAAGAAAATATGCAACCTATATGCATTTCTCTAATGGAAATATGAGAAACTCTAGATGTACTTTCACTAATGCAAGATGCAATGCAACCTAGATCTAGTACTTTAGTGAACTCCAAACTAGAAAATGAATGTCCAAAAATGTTAGGTTTACCAAAATGAACAATAGCCTGGAATGGGTGCTTTATGGCCTAGGTCATATAACACCACTATTCTCCTATTATCATTCAAGGATTTCCTAGGATCTCAAATTGGATTGACTATCAACACAAAGGTGAGTCAATTCTCAACAAGGAAGACCTAGGGGGATCTTTAGGCTTTGAAGGGTTCACCACCAAGCAAAATATTGGAAAAAACAACTTAACATTCAACTCACAAAACCTAGTAATGCAAGCCAAATAATGAGTGCAAATGGTGAAATTAAGCAACAACAAGTTAGGATATGTGTACAGGTTGCAAGTTTGGAAATGTATTGAGTATTTCAAAAATACAAAAATGTTGTCAAAATATGCCAAGGAAGACAAAGATGCCCTTACTGTCATCTTAATCTTGTTGCTATTTTTGGGGGGTGATGTGAAATCTTCAGATGTCGAAATAGAATCTCGAAGAATCTATGCAAAATACCATTGGGAGGACTAAGATGCCCTTGCTGCTGACTTAGTCCCCTTTTGAATTTCTGAAATATCTAAATTTGATCTTAAGGATCAATGTTTGCACTTCCTTCTTCTCATATCTTAGGTCCTAAAACTTTCAGATCTGGCCTGTAGGTGAGTTTCCGTGAAGATGACAACTTTGCAATGCAAATTTGCAATTTTGATACTTTGCAACTTTGCACTTCAAATGATCTTCAATTCTTCAACCTAAATCCACAAATGCAAACATGTAAGAAAGGAATAACTTGTTAATTTTTAGTAAATGGGGGTTTGCCTTGTTCAAACCCCTTGTTGGTAATTAAACCTTGGAATGAAATAGAATAATGAAGGGAAATGATGAATTAAAAAAGTGCTATGTTGTAGCTCACCAAACCCTTGTTATGAAATATGCAAACTTGCGTGAAGTGGCTAGCTTGAATGAAGATCTTGAATTGAAGTAGTTCTTGATAGATCTTGACTTGAATTGCTTGCTTGAATCAAAACCCTACATCACAAATGTTAGGTCAAAAACACACATGATGCAAGAATATCCTTGAGATGATGCTTGAATCTTGATGATGGCTCCAAATTCTTGATAAATTGCTCTTGAATACTCTCTTGATCACAAAATTTCTATAATGCATGAATACATGAATGCTTGGATATGCTTAGATTACTTGTTAGATTGGTAGGTGAAAATATGAGCTAAAGAACCTTGTATTTATACTTATCTATGCTTAATATCTTGAAATTGCATCACACCAAGCCAACATATGAATTCATTAATTAAAGGAGGCTAAATCATGCCAAGATATAAAATTAAATCCCATAAATAACTTAAGGGGGACTAAGATTCCCTAGGTGGCGTCTTAGTCCTGAGGCTTGAAACTTGGGGCATAGACTCTAAAGATGCATTTGGAAAGAGGGTCCCAATACCTTTAGAGGAAAAAGATGCCCTAGGTGGCATCTTAGTCCTAGTCCAAAAATTAGGGAAACACAACCAAAATCATTAAATTATCATTTATCGTTTGATGTTTGTCGAGATTAACCATAAAAAGATACAATTTATTAGGCTTGTGGATGTAAAATAGGACCAATTAAGAGATAAATAAGGATAAATAAAACAAGGCGGGTCCATAAAAGTGTGAAAATGCAAGGGTATGGGTATGTGCAAGATCATCATAGAAAAAATAGGTCCTTAAGTGGCAAAAATTTTAGAAAAATCAGAGTTAGGCAACTTGACATAAAAATTTGAATAAGTTATCTATATTATTTCAAAGATATGTAAGAATAGAATCTGTAGCAAATTGAATGTAGTTTCTAAACTACTACGTTTATTTTATTTTTAAAATCTATTTTTGGTGAAAATTTGAAATTTCAATGCAGAGTACTTTAAATTTTAGGAAAAAAATAAGAAGTAGGTGTCCGTCTCACCCCTAACCACAATAAAATTATAATATTTTTTTTATAAGATTTTAGATATAAGTAGAGGACTCATGTCCTCCGATGTGATGCATATTTTTTGTAATTTTTTTCCGGTAAATAATTAATTATGAATTTTATTACAACTTTTAAAAAATATAAACTCGTGATGTTTGACCTCAATCTTAACTTGGTCAAAACTTCATGAATTTTTTTTTTTTAATCCTATAGTATGCAAAGCATAGAACGGACACATGTTTCGATCAAAAATGTGGATATCGTTTGAAAGCTATAGATGTTTTTCAATCAACCTATTAATCAAGACTTTAGTCATAATTCAAATAGAAAATGGATAATAATAATTTATTAAATTCAAAGTAAAACATAATTTATATTGGTGGAAAGTCAGAATAGATCCTTGAAAACCCTTTTCGCTTTCATCATTTTGGGTAAAAAAAAAGTCATCAGCCACATACCCTACACATACCCATCATATTGCCACTTTTTGGCCCATCATGATCCTGCACATACTCGTATGCATTTTCCTACACTACACATACCAAGGTTGCGACCCTTGGGATTCACATTAGCAAATAATGTCAAAATAAAAACGTTGCATCCCCTCCACTTTCTATTTGAATTTGTCACTTCATACCATTCTTGGAAAAATAAAAGATTTGTTTAATTTAATTACCTTCAATGCTAGAAAAATATGAAAAGTAAAGATATTCAAACTTTCCAATAAAATATCTGTAGATGGAACTTAGATTGTATAAAAAAAAATATGACATTTTTCAAATGTGACAAAGAGTCACTCAACTTTCACAATTGACCACCAAATCAAATGGAGCTTCCCATGAAGAAAAGAGAAGAAAAACCAAAACGAAAAAACCAAACCAATTTTTTTTTGGTTGATGTTGATCTCCTGTTGACTCGAGATGCTCTTGCATCAACCCCAAAACCCTAAATCTACAATGAAAGCATACACAAATTCCTCACACTTTTCAATAGCTTCATTATTTCTTGCAAGCTTTAGATTCAACTATGCACTAGATTTTCTCCAATAAGGGTTATATAAACCACAACCATTGCTCTAATACCGAATGTTAGGATATTTCCAACTATCTATGATAATTTCCATATAATACAAATAGAGAAATATATGCAAAATAATATTTTGAATATATATAAAAAAGAAAAGACAACATACCATCATAGGTGACACAATTTATACCTTAGAAAATCCCTCAAAAGGAAAAAATAGGGCCTGCAAAAGCATCCATCACTCATGTATTATGCAATAATAAAATCATTAGAATACATCTTCAGAGTCTCCATGAGCACTTCTGAAACACACGATATCTACATGCACTCTATGTGAACAAGCATGCAATCAAACATCACATGCCATGCTTCAAACCCTCATAAATGCAAACAAGAGATGCTCTCAACCCATTAGCTAAAATAGTTAATTATCCAACCTTACACAAGTACCCATGTACTTTCTTTTATAGGCATAAGCTTACATAAAACCACCAAGCTATATTACATGAAGCATGTGACTAATACCATGATCTTACAAAACCATTAACCCCCATATTTACTTTTGGTACTAGGTTTTCTTGATATTCAATATTTCCCTAATGTGCAAACTCACATTAAATATTTATCCTAATGTTACATAAAACACATAAGGTGGCCTTGACAATATTAACCCCATGTAATGTAGACATTTGTAGATCCCCTAGATGCACCAAAAATAGTAATAAATTACTGTATAACATTATGCAAGGTGTACAACACAGTTTTTACGAGAAAAATGACCAAAAAATAAAAAAATAAGGGTTAAAAAACTACTCACTATATTCATGGATTCACCTCACTTAATATAGAATTGCACTTGAGCAGCCCTTGTTGACACATAGGTCCTACAAAAAACCATTACATCAAACTACAATCAACACCTCAATATATAAATGTATTGATTGCCTGAGGGTATGAGTGCAATTGAAAGTTACATTTACCTTCCCGTATATAGCTAGGTCAAAATTTGTAACTTATAGACAATAATTCCTACAAGCTCCATTCTCATGACACATATAAAAGACTACATAGATTTATGATTCTTATATATATGCAACTTGACACATTTTGAGACCACACATGGTTTGATCTTGACTATTTTTCCATCATATGACATTTTTTTTACAAATTCGAGTTCCTTTCCCTGTGAAATTCACTTATCCCTTTATTCTTTTATAAACATTCCCATATGTCTATCTCTACCTTATCCACATAGAAACACATTTTGTATGCATGTTCACATTCCTATGTATTATTTATCCACTTTTATTTGGCCCTTAAATTTCATGGGTCATTCACATGGTTGAATTTTCACCTTGCAATCCAAGACTTAACCTTCACAAATTCAAAAATTGGCCAACTTTCATATATTCATTCCCCATTAGTAGTTGACTAAACTCAAATTTGCATGATTTATTGTTATATCATTCTATTTAAAGGTTTTAAATGCATTGAATTTTGCATTTATAATCTTCACTTAAATGTCATTTATGTTCAAAGATAAAACACTTAAATTGGTGTAATAAAAGGAATCTAGATCTACAAGATCATTATAGGAGCACTTGCATGCCTAAAGAGTGTTGCCTTTAGTTATCTACTCACATTTATTTCACTAGCCTAGTAGAACATAATGACAAACTTTCCAAAGTATTTTGTAATATCTTCAATCTCTGATAGTAGAAAAGGTAAAGGAGGTAGAAGTGAATCAAGAAAAAAATTATAGTTGTGCTGATTACTAATAATTTATGTAGGTGTAGGACATTTATGTAATCATGGATCCAACCCAAATCAATAAATTTAAACCTCAAATGTTTTGATTTTGAGACAAGATGTCGACTATCATGATCCATTTTGAATCCCAATACATCTAAATTTATTTATTTTAAATCACAAAATTAAATATCATTACTTAATAATTTATTTTGTATATTTAACATTGATTATTTTTAATTTTTAAAACGTACTCTTATATTTAAACTCATTTATTTATATAAATTAATTTGTATATATCTTATTAAATTTATCTAATTAGTTAAAAAAATATTTTCCTTTATAACACTAAATTATAACACTAAATTGAATTTAATTTTTATTTGAATATATACTAAAATTCAAATATTTAAAATATATATGTAGTTACACTCATGAGAGAATATTTAATATTTGAGATTCTCCATAAATTTCTATGGAAAAGAAAAAGTATGATAGTCATGGGAAAGCTAGCTTACCCACCTTTTTCGCCCTTAGATTCTGCACGATAAAAGATATTAAGCTTTACATCGACTTTTCAATTTATGAAAAAATAAACAACACATTTCACCCAAATTCCAAAGACACCACTCCAAAGAGACAACTAATCAAATAATGAGACATCATCATCATTAACATAAAATGTGGTGGAAGAAATGTGTCCATATGAAAAATGAGTCATAATTAATGATAATAAATTTCCACAATCCATATTGCTACATAAATTTGTTTATGGATTTGATTTTGTTTAACACTTTTTTATCAATGTTTCGGATCACACTTCTTGATCCATCTTTAGGATGGTAGAGAGTCATAATATTTTGTAGAACTGAACTATCACATGGCAGAGTGTTGTCCATCATTAGGATGGTAGAGAGTCATAATGTTTTGTAGAATTGAACCATCACATGGCATTCACGTGGCATTCATATTTTTAGGATTTTTTTCTTATTTAATTTTTATCATATTTTAAAATATTTTATTTAAACATCATTTTGTTTAATGATTGAACAGTTCATCATAATTTTGAGGCTCTAGGGAAATTTACCGCCAACAATTCACAGATGGAAAATTCACCATCAACAATTCACCGTGGGAAAATTCACCGCCAAAAATTCATGCAACTAATTTTTTGCATGGTGAGTTGTCATGACGGTGAATTTTCCTGCGGTGAATTTTATGTTGATGAATTGCTAGCGGTGGATTTTTCGTATGCCTAATTTTATATTTCATTTAAATTAAAAAATCAATTTACCTTATTTCTATTAATATCATAATGTTATGTAAGACTGAACTATCACATAGCATTCACATAACATTTATAATTTTTAAATTTTTTCTTATTTAAGAATAATCTTGTTTTAAAATATTTAGTTTAAACATTATCCTATTTGATGATCAAATAATTAATAATTTTTCATGTACATTAATGAAAATATTTGTCTTATATTTATTAATCAAAATTGACATATTAAATGGACTCCTATTTTTTCTTTCTATATCACTATATGATTTCTTGTTTGAGTTGAAACCTTAGAGTGGGAACTAGTAATCTTTGAAGTAGGCTTTTGCGGATGGAATGTTAGCTCTAATTTCACATATGTTACTGCTGTGGAAATTGCTCCAGGTTAGTATATG
>VDFB02302335.1:0-24205 GCA_007258455.2 Sequoia sempervirens | reverse complement strand
AAACATTTGTAGTGTCTCTTTCCAACACTATGAATGTCAAAAACATTTGGTTTGTTGTTCTCCTACGAACTCTCTTCCTAGGAAAACTATCATGATGTAAGACAATCATAATGTGACATTCAAATCCCCTTTACTAAACATCATCCCAATAAAGACACAATTTTTGACATTATGAAAACACAAGTGGGATCTCCTTTGATTAGTGAGCTTCCTAAGTCACCTTCCATTAGTGAAAAACACAAAAAATTTCAAGAGGTCTTGACATCTATGATGCAATCTACTCATAACAATGTTTTGCAACTGCTAAGTTGTAACTTAATGACTCAAACATCTGCGGGACCACACAACACTCCTACACTATTACCTTTTCCTGAAAAACACCTAGTATGAGAGAACATTAATAGACTCCTGCTAATATATTTGTATGGGAACTCATTCAACTCTCACCAATAGTCAAACTTCTCTTTCATGAAATGTTGGAAATACAAAAGGAAGAGATCCGATCTTACATAAAATCAAATCATGTAACATCCTCCCCTCGTCCCATGCAAGCCACCCAGTCAAAAATCACATTCCCTAAACATGAATTACCTCCTCTTCAAAAAGAAAAATGATCCCTTGAGGATCTAGGTGGTCATTAATGAAACTTTAGTTTGGCACACTCTCATCGGCAATGGAGTAGAAATTAATGTTTGTAGCATGGACCTCCTACGCAAACTTGGCATGGACAAAAGGCTCATTCACCTTAATGATGTTCATATTCATGCCTTGGAAAATGTTAATAGGAAACCACTTGGGATGATCACATTACCTATTGAGGTTGGACCTGTAGTGTTTCCTACCCCTATCCACATCATGCAAGGACCCCTTGCATACAATCTTCTCCTAGGGTGACCATGGATTCATGCTATGAAAGAAGTCCCATCTACCCTTCACTATGTCATGAAGTTTGAATACAACAAAAAGATATACATGATTGATGTCGATGAGCGAAGCCATGTGTTAACTCATAATAACACTTCCAACTCCCCTAATCCTTTCATTCCTACATCAAAAATTGAACAAGTTGATGCTAATTCTTCACCTACAAGAAAACTCTTTCGTGATAATTGGGGGTCATTAGATTCTACACCTCCTTTCCATAACATTTCCAAAATCTCACCCTCATGGTCCAAAGAGTCATATACAAACATTTCTTTTTCAGACACAAGTTCTAGTAGTGGTTGGAGTTTCACACCTACCTTTAAGGGAGGGTGCACAATATCCCCATCTCAACCCAAACAACCTTGTGTTCCATTTTCTCAACTTAGTTCTACCAAATCACCTCATGGTGGTGATGGGGGAAATATAACTCCCATCCCTCATGTAACAACAATACATAATGATAAAATGGATTTGTGTTCTTGTAAAGAAACCAATCCTTCTTACAAACACACCCCCCCTTCATCTCACTTGGAAGATTGTTATGGTATCAGTTACAACCTTCCTCCTACACATGGATGCAATGCACACATGAGCAACTTAGACATATCACACTTATCTCCACTTTCATCAAATACTTCACACAACAATAACATTCAACCTATCAAGGAGTGTGGTGCTTTGCCTTGTACTGGAGCACCTAATTCCTCTACTTGCTACTCACTTTCATCCATTCCATGCTCACCTTTGTCCTACACTAAGTGGGGGAAAGGGGTTCGATAGCCTTGTTCTCGTATGTCACTTGTTGTTGTCTCTTTTGACTCGTCATTAACCTTTCATGAACATATAAGAGCAAGCTTGGGATGTGGGTGAAATGTCTTAAGATTGACTTGCATGTCACATACTACCTTTCTTCATGACGCAACTTATCAAAAACATATGACTTCGCATAGGGCTTTTCGAGTAAGCTCTCATGTCTTCTTCCCTCTTCTTATACTTTAAATCAATTGCTCATTGTATGGGTGTTCGCAATCGCTTTAAAGTGGGGGCATACATCACAACTCACATTTCATTGTGTGATTTCTTTCTTCTTGCGATGCATCCTTTTCTTGGTGGAGTCAATGGGCTTGATTCTCTCCAAGAGCGTGGTACTTCTTTTGCACTTATCCTCTCTTAGAGACATTAAGCATGATGTTCCCTAAGATGAGACCTTACACGAACTAAGAAAAATACCTTTGAACAATCCTTACACCATCTTGCATTAACAATGTCCATGAGTGTCAAGCATACAAAGTTTTTCTTACTTCATAGAGCTTGAACAACATCATCTTCTTTGTGGCACCTTGTTAAAGTTATCAGGAGGTAAAAATTTGATATGGTTGACCAGGAAGCCCATTTAGTGACACGACTTTCCCCATAGCCACCTATGTGTTTTGTGAGTGCATGACAACTAACATATGTTTCTCACCTTTTGGGATTTCTCACCTGGCAGAAAACCACAAGTTCCATTGCCCCAGAGTGAGTACACATTTCTTTCTCCAAACAAACAATCTAGATTTGATCCACAACTAGTTGGAAAAACAATCGAAGCTTGATCCACCTTTTCATTTTCATCTCTTTCCTCCTCCTAGCTCTTGCCATTGCATGATTATGTATTCTTATGGTTTGACTTAGGATCTTGGATTCTGAGGGCTTGAATTCCTTCTTGACCTTATTCATTCTTTTTCATTTGCATCTACACACTTGGATATATCTTGAATGTCTACTTTAGTGTGAGTTTGAAGCAAGTTCATACTCTCACTAAAGTGGGGGCTAAATGTGCCATAGAAAAAAGGATCTTTTGCTTGACATGGGAATAATTCATGATAAATTGGACTTAATGGGGCCATGATTCAAGTGTTGTGAGGAATTTTATAAATCCACACTAGGTCTTGGACCCTTGAAAATTGAATAACATGCTTTTTACAATGTCTTGTAAAGGTGTTCTAAAGTGTTATAAGATACTTTCATTCTTTTCTAGACTTAATAAACTTATTTATCCCTAATTCAACATTATAAAATGTGTTTAATAGCATTATTACATGAATATAGAAGGCTTGTAAAATAAACTTAATGTTAAACTAGTGTTGTAATGTGTCTTACACATTCACATTGGTTCTTATGCCTTATCAAGCTATGTGGACCTCATTTTAGTGTTGTAAAATGTATTTAATCACACTTTCACATTGAATTCTGTGTCCAAAGCCCTAATTGACCTTTACATCATCATTAATAGGTCCCTATTAACCCATATTATGCATCCCGAGGCAATATTTGATAAAATACCTAACAAAGTTGTAATTTAAACCTTATTTCCTTATCTCCCGACATACTAGCTATCAAAATGGCCCCTGTGGGACCCATTCTCCATCCATGGTGAATTAGTCCCATCCAGGTGGGACCCATTCACCATGGGTGGTGAATGAGTCCCATTCGGCTCAATTTTGACCTTTGAGAGAGAAAAAAGTGAAATTTAAGTTTAATTTTACTTCATGTCAGCCTTAGGGATTCAATTTTTGGGCTAAAAAGGTGAATTTCCTATAAAATCACCTCTCTAAACCCTAAATCACATCCATTATTCATTATTCATTCACCAATCTTCCATCTCAAGTCAACCAACTTAGGATTTTAACATTACAAGTCATTCAAGATCAATTTTCATACATTCAAGGGTAGATTCTTCATGTTTTGCTACAAAAATTCAAGATCAAACATCATGGAAAGGTAATCAACTCAATTTTTTCATTTTTCATTCCATTCTTTCATCACTTTGGTTTAATTACCTAAAAGGGATTTGACCAAGGCAAACCCCCATGCCCTAACATTCAACATTTCTCTCTCTTGTCTTGTGTGTTTGTAGATTTAGGACTCTTGGAAGCTTGGAAATCATTGAAGATATAGTTTCAAGGTTTCTTAAGTCTTTTCCTCATTCAACAAGTCAAAATATCAACAAAAACTCACTTTTAAGCTCAGAAATCAAAGTTTCGGAAGCGAACACCTGAAGAAGTCTAAAGTGCAGATTAGAAGCTCTGAATTCTGCCTTTGAACATTCAAAAATTTAAAAGTGAACTCATTCACCATGGGTGGCGAATGATTCCCACTCCAACGTCAGTTTTGAGTTCTTTGCATTTTTAGATACCCTTTTGTTAGAAACAGGTTTCAGCTTAGTTTTGCAGAACTAGGACTGATTCGCCCAGAATGGCGAATGAGTCCCACCAAGCCTGAAAACCAACATCAAAAACATTTCAAATGTCATTTCCAACCTCCTTTAACATCTCGGGTGCACACTTTTAATTTGGTTCATTTCTGTTAAGTTTTGCATTCATTTCTAGTTCATTTCTGCATTACACAATGTGTTTTCAAACATCACTTGTTTCTTAGGTTTTTCATTCATATTCGATCAATTTTGTAGCTTAGTTGCATTTAGATATTCTCATTTAGCCTAAATAATATCATACATTACATAATTTGAGTGAGCCTACATAGATTTTGTGTGGGGTTTATCTCTCTTTTTTTAGGTGAAACATCCTAAGAGTGCAAGAGTAGCCTATAAATCCCATACCCAAAAAATATACGGTTCACTTATGCTTTAATAATCTAGAACATTATCACAAGAGGTGAAGATGTTTGGAGATGAATGTAGACTAGTTGAAGTTTCAATGGTCTCTTGTTGTGTTATGTGGTAATCATGATTATCTATGGTTGTTTCTTCTTGTTCATCAATGTCTTGCTCACTAAGAGAGGTGAGAGGAGAGAAACAAATAGGACTCTCAAAATTCTCATTGAGTAGTTCTTCTAACACCAAAATATCTTCTTCGCCAATAGGAGAGATATTATGAGAAGAATGTATATGATCATTAGGATTGTCCAAGGTCTCTTTCACTAAAACACTCTCATAGGGAGGGGATATAAACTTTTTCTTAGCATGCCTAGAAAGGTAAGGTACTAAGATTGTGTAGAAACATAAACTATCCTGATTAATAACGCATACTCGATTCCTACTTACTAACACTAGTTCTTCTTTAATCATCCTGTTTAATAATTATTTAATTAAACAATCCTTATTTGATTAAATTCATCGAATTCTTCTTTTAATTGAATAAATCAATCTTTATTTGATTAAATCATAATATTTCCTCTTTTAATTAAATAAATCAATCCTTATTTAATTAAATCATATTTCCCCTTTTAATTGAATAAATCAATCTTTATTTAATTAAATCCTAAATTCTCCTCTTTAATTAAATAAATCAATTTTATTTAATTAAGTCATCGATTAATCCTAAAGTCATCTCTTTAATTAAATAAATGAATTTTATTTAATTAAGCTTCTAAAGTTCTCCATTTAATTTAATAGATCAATTTTATTTAATTAAATCACTAATATTCATTATTCCTCTTATTTTCATTTATTTAAATCCTAAAATCTAAGTCAAAAGTCAAAATCAGCTGACCTCCATTAAAATTAATCAAATCCTAATTAATCCTAATCTTAATCCCTCAAATCCTCTAGATTTTGCAACTTGCTCATGAAAATCAATTTAATTAATTTATAAATTATCTTCCTTTTCCATTCAAAAAGGCACCCAATGGGAATATTCTCCAAAGTTTGAATTCTCCCTCCCAAGTGTCTTATCCTCCAACTTGGCATTTATGACTCTTACAAGTCCTTTTTTTGAGCCAAGTGGCATTTAACTCCTCTTCCACATCTCCCTCCAACATGTCACTTCCTCAAATTTGAATTTCCACCTAATTGCATTTATTTGCACAATGACCAAAATGTGCACAACTCCCTCCATTGGAATGTTCACAAGTGGCACAATACCATTTGATTATCTTTTATCCCACATTCCTCTTTTGGGCTCATTCCTCCATCCTTCTCTCCTATTAATGGAGAGCTCTTTTACTAATTTTGGATCCACAAGCTTAGGTATTTTCTTCCACAACTTGAGCAAAGTTATCATCTTCATCTTTTTGAGCAACATTCATCCATTTTCATCCATTCTCATAATTTCATAGCTAGGTTATGGAGAAATTTCATCAAGGAGCATCAAATCTTCACCATTGATCATCAAGCTTGCAAGGAATTGGGAAAGGGATATTTTCCACATCAAAATGACACCAATTCCCACATGGGATTGAGAGTTTGGACATTAAAATAGGATTTAATAGCCCTTTTAATTTTGTTCATTTATTTCTTATTTTCATGTTTCAAATGAATTTCATGGGGAATGATGTTTCTAACTTGCATATTGGACTAATAATGTGTTTGTTCTTTCTGTTTGTGAAGGTATAGGATCACCATGCACATTTTAATTTTCACAAAATAAAGAGGAACTCAACATCAAATTGTATCTGACTCAAAAATATCATCCAAGACCTTATTGATAAAACAATAATAACTATTGAGGACAATGATGAAGATTCAACCACTAGTGTTAGCATTGACAATATCCCTACTAAAATTGTTGAAAAAAATGATCAAGATCTATCCATCAATGAGCACCTTGAAGATGTTTCTACCTCATCCAAAGATCAAATCAACATACATCAAGAGTCACTTTTTGATCATGATAAAAACCCCCCAAATTTTTTTGACAATGATCTATTTCAAGGAGTGTTAACATTACTTGATCCTATAATCAACAATCCTTCTACCAATGATCATTTTGGAAATACCTCTACCTCATCCAATGAGTTTGATGACATATCTCAAGAATTTGTTCCAAAACATGATCAAAATCTTTCACCAAAGTCTAGCAATGGTCCTTTCAAAGACATATTAACATCCTTTGACCTCATGGTTACAGATATTGAAGAAATCCTCAACTCAACATTTGATCCAAGTCCACTCAAAGATTAAGAGGATATTGAGCTACTTCCTATGCCTAATGAAGACATCCAAGAACCCTTTATAAGCAATCCATCCTTTGAAATTGACTCATGTCAAGAACTTGATCCAAAGCATGTCAAAATAAATTCCAAAATTAATCAAAATCAAGAATTTGTATCTCCAAGATACTACAATGATGTAATGGACACTCTCCTATCTATACAAGATGTCACAAATGATGATGATATCCATATAGAACATACTCCTCCATTTACCCATGAGATGCTTACTCCTAATGGACATGTAGATGATCTTCATTCAAAAAAAGAGTCTCATACTCTTGATATCAATACCAAGGAACAAGAGTCCCCTACTCTTAACATTTGTACACATGATCAAGATATAGAAAAATTTAGAGAGATATCAAAAATGGGTCATGAAGAAGGATTCTACAGAAGTTGTGAATCAAAAACATCCTATGAAGGCATATAAAAATGAACCATGAGGGAGAATTTTATGTGGACAATGAATCATTAGCACCTCTTGAAGAAGCATTAAAATATGATATTTCACAAGATCAAGCCAAAGATATGAATTAGGGAGTTATCCCACTTATGGAGGATCCTATTGCTTATAAAATTGGATCACTTAACTTTTTTAGGGCAAGCTATCTTATTAGTGAAGAAGCTATCACATTTGAAGATCCACGAAAAAGCAAAGAAAGAGTAGCACCTTGTTTCCGAGATAATTCATATCCTATTAAAAATAAAATGTTTCAACAGATGAATTATCAAGTCAGAGGATTAGGCCTACATGAACAGGGTATACTAGAACTAGTATAGATAATTGGCAATCATAAGCATCAAGGTCTTGCTTATTCAATACTAGGGGCAACTTCGTCTCAAGCAAACGTCAACATAGGAAGCACGAAGAATCCTTATAATGAAATCAATGCCAAAACTACAACCAGTCACGCCATGAATCTTTATCCACCCATCACCCCATCCATGAATTGGGACTGACATCAAAAGAAAGCTTTGAATCAAAGTACAAAGAACATTATCAAATAAAAGGGTATGTGTAGGATCATGATGGGCCAAAAAGTGGTAATATAATGGGTATGTGGCTAACGACTTTTTTTAAACCCAAAATTGATGAAATGAAAAGGGATTTTAAAGGAGATTCTCAACTTTCCACCAATATAAATTATGTTTTACTTTGAATTTAATAAGTAATTATTATTCATTTTCTATTCAAATTATGACTAAAGTCTTGATTGATAAACTGATTGAAAAACATCTATAGCTTTCAAAAAGTATCACATTTTTTTAATCCAAAACATGTGTCACATTCTATGCTTCGCATACTATAGGATTAAAAAAATAAAAATTGAATTTCATGAAGTTTTGACCAAGTTAAGGTGGTCAGACATACGAGTTTTTTATATTTTAAAAAAATTGTAATAAAAAAATCATAATTAATTATTTACTTGGAAAAAAATTACAAAAAAATATGCATCACATCGGGACATGAGTCTTTTACTTATATCTAAAATATTATAAAAAAATATTATCATTTTATTGTGGTTAGGATGGTCAGACAAACACCTACTTCTTATTTTTTCCGTGAAATTTAAGTACTACTACATTGAAATTTCATATTTTCAGCAAATAGATTTCTTTTTTTTTTAAATAAACCTAGTAGTTTAGAAACTATATTCAATTTTCTATAAATTTTATTCTTGCATATTTTTGAAATAATATAGATAACTTATTCAAATTTTTTCGTCAAGTTTCCTAACTCTGATTTTTCTAATTTTTTTGCCACTTAAGGGCCTATTTTTTCCATGATGATCCTGCACATACCCAAAAAGAAGTTGGGAAGCATAATGGACAAATCAAATATAAGTGGATACCAAAGAAATATTATCCCTATCAAACTCCATTAGTCAAAGAAACTATGGGGAAAAATAAAAAGGGAAAAGTATCCATCAAAGATGTCCACAAAATCAAAAATAGGTTTCTCAAGAAATGGACAAAGTATATCAAGAAATTGGTCCTAATTCCATGCACACTTCTGTATCCACCCATTATTTCTCATCTTCCCAAGTTTGGAGAGTCAAAGGTGCCAAAATATCAACCAATCCGTCTCTTATTGCTAAACACACAACTCCATCCACACCTCCACACATGATATCCAATTCTCACATTGACCATGTATTAGCAACCACCCTTCATTATAAGGATTCAAAAGGCATCCTATTGCGATGTGAGTGCAAAGACAAAGTTAACTCTGGTATAAAAAAAATAGATCAGGAATCTCAAAAGTTACATTCAAGTGTACGTATCTTGGAAAAACAACTTCTTTAGGAAGGATATCGATGGCACATTATGATAGAAGCATCTACATCAACACCACTAGGTGATTCAACATGAGCTTAAAAATATTTCACAAAAAAATACAAAAACATCAAATAAATAAATCATGAAAATAGTAAAGATAAAAATCATGCTCTAGTGAAAATCGCATGGGCGGCGCTTTGGGAAGGTACCATGATTAAAACCTGGAAAAAATGTGTCATGTGTAGAATCAAGCATCAACGTGCGCCACTTCAGGTGAAAGCATCTAATTCCATCCATAATAAATCCAACATTCCATCCATCTTATCTAGATAATAAATCCATTCATCCATAAACCATTTATCCAATCCTTTTTCATTCATCTACATCCATAGTCTAGATTATCTTTATCTTGATGAAAGTTTGGTGCACACTTTGCACTTTCTTATGGTAAACATCTTGACATGAGTCATTTTCATTGATCCTATCCTATCCAACATTATCTGAGCCATGAAGCATTATCCAAATGAGCATTCTTTATTTGAACATCTTATCTTATCACAAGATAATCCATATCCATCCATCCATACACTTATCCAAGCATCTATCCATGGCATTCCATACATTTCTAGACATTGAGGCAAGTATTTACATCTTGCTTTGGGAATAAATCTTGGTCTATATCCTCCAACTTATGTGGTGATCCGAACATTGGAAAACATGAAATCAAATTGGTGAAAACATTTATGAGCACAATCCAAATCACTAGACCACGTCATATTTTGATGAGAAGATGTTCCTTATCAAGCTTTATCTTTCATCAAACATCAATCCAAACAATTAATATCAGTTGCAACTAACGTGTGCTTCAATATCACATCAAATCATCCAAAACCAACTTTTGTTCAAAATCAATCTTCAAAATCAATCAATCAAATTCAATCAATCCATCATAATCTTGGGATATCCATCCTAATCCTTGTGTTGCTTAACACTATCCTTGCATTGTTGTGTATCCTCAACAATGTTATCATCACCAATCAATCAATTTGATCAATCAACCTTAGCTTGGTTTTCAACAAAATCCCAAAACATAGCACTGATATATCATCACACATATCCATATCCAAATCACATCAAAATCTATTGAAAATCCAAAAACATTCAAAATTTATTACCTGCAAAAACCCAAAACATCCAAAACATACCAAAATCAAAAGCGAAGGATTAAAAGTCAAAATCAAAACATGAGTATCTGAACTACGTCATCTTGACACCAAACATAGGCAAGGCTAATCTTTGATCAGCCCAGAGACCCACAAAATCAAAAATATTAAAAAACCAAAAAAAATGGAAAATTTGAAAATCAAAACATTTGCAAAGGCAGAAAATACCAAAAATAGCCTCAAAACTATTCTCAAAACAATCAAAATCTCTCAATCGCTTTCCTGCAGCCAAGCATCACTCATAATAAATCAATCATCATCCTCAACCTTTGGTGAAACAATGAAAATAAGTCTAGTAGGTCAAAAGTGAAAACTCCAAGCGTTGAGTCTCGTCGTGAGTAAATTAGAAACAGAGTTGGTCAGCTCTCTTTTGTATCAAAGGTCTATCATCCAATCAAATCCCAAAATCATCTGATAACATCATGTCCTAGGATGCATCCTTCCTACAATGGACATCAACATCAGATATCACCATAGTTTAGTCTTGGCTAGTGGTATGAAGAACATTAGCTTGTTTGTTTACTTTATCTTTGTCTTTTTGACTTATCTTATTTGCGCTCATTTCAATGATCTCTTGATGATGTCCAAACAAAGGGATTTAGAGAGAAAGGAATGGGGCAACGATCATTATCTTTTTATCTATTGTGCTTGTTAGATATTCTTGTAATATAACCTTGGTCATGCGAGCTTTGTTTGGGTGTAGGGAGGGTGTTTTAGGTGTCTTTTTGACCACATAGGAAGGCTTTCCTTTCTGTGTTTTGGTCTGAGATGTTTGAAATATTTGAACCACATTTTAAATAGGGTTATGTATGCCAGGTGTGAATAGAAATACTCCTATCTAATTGTTGAGTCAAAGTCCATCACACTAGGTGCAACACCATCCTAGTTCTTTATACCTTGATGCATCTTGCTTATGTGTGTTATCAAACATAAGGTAAGTAGCCTTTTTAAAGTCCCAATTCCTAATAAGCAAAGCATCATCATCATCATCATCATCATCATCATATCTAATAAAGTCTTACAAATCATGGACTTGTTGGATCCTCTTTTCATCATTTCATTTCTTCTATCCTCTTTTCACACTAACATAATATCATGTCCATCATGCATCCACAAACCATTAGCATACATACATCTCATAATCATGGCATCTCACATCATCTATCTCACATGCATTGCATCATCATTTGAGATGTTTAGGATAATATAGTTTTTCTCTTCTTAGCATCTTAGTTCAACTCATTTGCATCATCATCATAACCATCCATACATCCATCTTGAACTTCTTTGTTGTGAGATCAACCCTCAAATTGAATTTTTTGCTTGATCTCTCGAGGGGGAAGTGTACCAGTATACTCCTTTCCACTGGGGCATCCAAAAAAAAAGAAAATTTTTAACTTTTGATCTTAGCAAAGTTATTCTTTGAACCAATGCAATAGGTACATTGCTTCAAAGAGGGGAAAAATGTAGACATGTAAATTATCCTAATTAATAATGTATACTCGATTCCAACTTACTAACACTAGTTCTTCTTTAATCATCCTCTTTACTAATTATTTAATTAATTAATCCTTATTTGATTAAATTCATCAAATTCCTCTTTTAATTGAATAAATAAATCTTGATTTGATTAAATCATAATATTTCCTCTTTTAATTAAATAAATCAATCTTTATTTAATTAAATCATATTTCCCCTTTTAATTGAATAAATCAATCTTTATTTAATTAAATCCTAAATTCTCCTCTTTAATTAAATAAATCAATTTAATTTAATTTTAAGTCATCGATTAATCCTAAAGTCACCTCTTTAATTAAATAAATCAATTTTATTTAATTAAGATTCTAAAGTTCTCCATTTAATTGAATAGATCAATTTTATTTAATTAAATCACTAATATTCATTATTCCTCTCATTTTCATTTATTTAAATCCTAAAATCTAAGTCAAAAGTCAAAATCAGCTAATCTCCATTAAAATTAATCAAATCCTGATTAATCCTAATAGTAATCCCTCAAATCCTCTAGCTTTTGCAACTTGCTCATGAAAATCAATTTAGTTAATTTATAAATCTTCCTTTTTCATTCAAAAAGACACCAAGTGGGAATATTCTCCAAAATTTGAATTCTCCCTCTCAAGTGTCTTATCCTCCAACTTGGCATTTATGACTCTTACAAGTCCTTTTTTTGAGTCAGGTGGCATTTAAATCCTCTTCCACATCTCCCTCAAACATGTCACTTCCTCAAAATTGAATTTCCACCTAATTGTATTTATTTGCACAATGACCAAAATGTGCACAACCTCCCTCCCTTGGAATGTTCACAAGTGGCACAATACCATTGGATTATCTTTTATCCCACATTCCTCCTATCTTTCATTCTTCCATCAATCTTTTCTATAAATAGAAGACTCTTCTATTGAGTTTGGATCCACAACCCACAAGCTTAGGCATTTTCATCCATAATTTTTTAGAGCAAAGTTATCATCTACATTGTTTTGAGAAACATTCATCCATTCTCATAATTTCATAGCAAGGTTATGGAGAAATTTCATTAAGGAGCATCAAATCTTCACCATTGATCATCAAGCTTGCAAGGAATTGGGAAAGGGACATTTTCTACATCAAAATGGCACCAATTCCCCCATGGGATTGTGAGTTTGGACATTAAAATAGAATTTAATAACTTTTTTAGTTGTGTTCTTCATTTATTTCTTGTTTTCATGTTTCAAATGAATTTCATGGGGAATGATGTTCCTAACTTGCATATTGGACTAATAATGTGTTTGTTCTTTGTGTTTGTGCAGCTATATGATCACCATTCACACATTGTTTGACAAAAAATGAAAAGAACTTTTAACCATCTCTTGTAGCGCTTTAATAATGTAAACAATGTGTATCCAAAGATGCAAAACACTTTTATCCAATGTATGCAAAACTCTAAGAATGAAAATAGTGTATATCCAAAAATGAAAACCACTTTTATCAAACTCATGAAAAGTTTTATCAATGTAAATGTTGTATATGCAAAAGTGAAAAGTAATTTTATCTATATTATGCAAAGTTTTAGAAATGATAGCACTTTTCAGATCTAATGATGCTTGTAATTGAAATGGTTTAAAAAATGAGTGCCTTAAATTGATTTTGTTGACCTAGATGTATAAAATAAATGTTCGTGAAACTTTCTAGACTTATATTATATGTTACTAGGAGGCTTAGGAAGCACAAAAAGAAGATTTAAACCCTGAATATTTTAGTTTCAAACTCAACAGGGACTAAGATTCTAGCAAGGGCGTCTTGGTCCTATTGATGTAATTTTGAGGTTCCAAAAATTGAAATAGGCAACAAACAAATCAGATAGGGTTCTGAGCCAAAAACCCATAGAGAGAATAAGATGTCAATAAGGGAATTTTAGTCCTAGTATAGGGTTTTTTTAGAAAAACAACAAATTCTGGATTGATGATAGTATTTCTAGGTTTCCCACTCAGGGATTGATGTTTAGAAACACAAAAGTGTGCAAATGAATGCAAGAAAAAGTAACTAATGACAAGCAATTGAATGCAAAGTTGAATGCAATTTTTTTTTCAACTTTTGAATGCAATAACAATGTTACTAAATGAAATTAGGATGATTAAGAATGCACTTTTCAAATTTTCAACGAGATAAGATGACACAAGAAAGAAAATATGCAACCTATATGCATTTCTCTAATGGAAATATGAGAAACTCTAGATGTACTTTCACTAATGCAAGATGCAATGCAACCTAGATCTAGTACTTTAGTGAACTCCAAACTAGAAAATGAATGTCCAAAAATGTTAGGTTTACCAAAATGAACAATAGCCTGGAATGGGTGCTTTATGGCCTAGGTCATATAACACCACTATTCTCCTATTATCATTCAAGGATTTCCTAGGATCTCAAATTGGATTGACTATCAACACAAAGGTGAGTCAATTCTCAACAAGGAAGACCTAGGGGGATCTTTAGGCTTTGAAGGGTTCACCACCAAGCAAAATATTGGAAAAAACAACTTAACATTCAACTCACAAAACCTAGTAATGCAAGCCAAATAATGAGTGCAAATGGTGAAATTAAGCAACAACAAGTTAGGATATGTGTACAGGTTGCAAGTTTGGAAATGTATTGAGTATTTCAAAAATACAAAAATGTTGTCAAAATATGCCAAGGAAGACAAAGATGCCCTTACTGTCATCTTAATCTTGTTGCTATTTTTGGGGGGTGATGTGAAATCTTCAGATGTCGAAATAGAATCTCGAAGAATCTATGCAAAATACCATTGGGAGGACTAAGATGCCCTTGCTGCTGACTTAGTCCCCTTTTGAATTTCTGAAATATCTAAATTTGATCTTAAGGATCAATGTTTGCACTTCCTTCTTCTCATATCTTAGGTCCTAAAACTTTCAGATCTGGCCTGTAGGTGAGTTTCCGTGAAGATGACAACTTTGCAATGCAAATTTGCAATTTTGATACTTTGCAACTTTGCACTTCAAATGATCTTCAATTCTTCAACCTAAATCCACAAATGCAAACATGTAAGAAAGGAATAACTTGTTAATTTTTAGTAAATGGGGGTTTGCCTTGTTCAAACCCCTTGTTGGTAATTAAACCTTGGAATGAAATAGAATAATGAAGGGAAATGATGAATTAAAAAAGTGCTATGTTGTAGCTCACCAAACCCTTGTTATGAAATATGCAAACTTGCGTGAAGTGGCTAGCTTGAATGAAGATCTTGAATTGAAGTAGTTCTTGATAGATCTTGACTTGAATTGCTTGCTTGAATCAAAACCCTACATCACAAATGTTAGGTCAAAAACACACATGATGCAAGAATATCCTTGAGATGATGCTTGAATCTTGATGATGGCTCCAAATTCTTGATAAATTGCTCTTGAATACTCTCTTGATCACAAAATTTCTATAATGCATGAATACATGAATGCTTGGATATGCTTAGATTACTTGTTAGATTGGTAGGTGAAAATATGAGCTAAAGAACCTTGTATTTATACTTATCTATGCTTAATATCTTGAAATTGCATCACACCAAGCCAACATATGAATTCATTAATTAAAGGAGGCTAAATCATGCCAAGATATAAAATTAAATCCCATAAATAACTTAAGGGGGACTAAGATTCCCTAGGTGGCGTCTTAGTCCTGAGGCTTGAAACTTGGGGCATAGACTCTAAAGATGCATTTGGAAAGAGGGTCCCAATACCTTTAGAGGAAAAAGATGCCCTAGGTGGCATCTTAGTCCTAGTCCAAAAATTAGGGAAACACAACCAAAATCATTAAATTATCATTTATCGTTTGATGTTTGTCGAGATTAACCATAAAAAGATACAATTTATTAGGCTTGTGGATGTAAAATAGGACCAATTAAGAGATAAATAAGGATAAATAAAACAAGGCGGGTCCATAAAAGTGTGAAAATGCAAGGGTATGGGTATGTGCAAGATCATCATAGAAAAAATAGGTCCTTAAGTGGCAAAAATTTTAGAAAAATCAGAGTTAGGCAACTTGACATAAAAATTTGAATAAGTTATCTATATTATTTCAAAGATATGTAAGAATAGAATCTGTAGCAAATTGAATGTAGTTTCTAAACTACTACGTTTATTTTATTTTTAAAATCTATTTGGTGAAAATTTGAAATTTCAATGCATTAGTACTTAAATTTTAGGGAAAAATAAGAAGTAGATATGCGATAGAGCCACCCTAACCACAATAAAATTATAATATTTTTTTATAAGATTTTAGATATAAGTAGAGACTCATGTCTGATGTGATGCATATTTTTTTGTAATTTTTTTCGAGGTAAATAAATTAATTCTTATTTTTTTTATTACAACTTTTAAAAAATATAAAACTTCATTATGTTTGACCACCTTAACTTGGTCAAAACTTCATTGATTTTTTTTTAATCTTATAGTATAAAGCATGGAGCGTGACACATGTTTTGAGTTCAAAATGTGATATCGTTTGAAAGCTATAGATGTTTTCAATCAACCTATTAATCAAGACTTTATCATAATTCAAATAGAAAATGGATAATAATAATTTATTAAATTCAAAGTAAAACATAATTTATATTGGTGGAAAGCTGAGAATAGATCCTTTAAAAACCCTTTTTGTTTCATCAGTTTTGGGTAAAAAAAATTCGTCAACCACATACCCTACACATACCCATCATATTGCCACTTTTTGGCCCATCATGATCCTGCACATACTCATATGCATTTTCCTACACTACACATACCAAGGTTGTGACCCTTGGGATTCACATTAGCAAATAATGTCAAAAGAAAAACGTTGCATCCCCTCAACTTTCTATTTGAATTTGTCACTTCATACCATTCTTGGAAAAATAAAAGATTCATTTAATTTAATTACCTTCAATGCTAGAAAAATATGAAAAGTAAAGATATTCAAACTTTCCAATAAAATATCTGTAGATGGAACTTAGATTGTATAAAAAAATATGACATTTTTCAAATGTGACAAAGAGTCACTCAACTTTCACAATTGACCACCAAATCAAATGGAGCTTCCCATGAAGAAAAGAGAAGAAAAACCAAAACGAAAAAACCAAACCAATTTTTTTTTGGTTGATGTTGATCTCCTGTTGACTCGAGATGCTCTTGCATCAACCCCAAAACCCTAAATCTACAATGAAAGCATACACAAATTCCTCACACTTTTCAATAGCTTCATTATTTCTTGCAAGCTTTAGATTCAACTATGCACTAGATTTTCTCCAATAAGGGTTATATAAACCACAACCATTGCTCTAATACCGAATGTTAGGATATTTCCAACTATCTATGATAATTTCCATATAATACAAATAGAGAAATATATGCAAAATAATATTTTGAATATATATAAAAAAGAAAAGACAACATACCATCATAGGTGACACAATTTATACCTTAGAAAATCCCTCAAAAGGAAAAAATAGGGCCTGCAAAAGCATCCATCACTCATGTATTATGCAATAATAAAATCATTAGAATACATCTTCAGAGTCTCCATGAGCACTTCTGAAACACACGATATCTACATGCACTCTATGTGAACAAGCATGCAATCAAACATCACATGCCATGCTTCAAACCCTCATAAATGCAAACAAGAGATGCTCTCAACCCATTAGCTAAAATAGTTAATTATCCAACCTTACACAAGTACCCATGTACTTTCTTTTATAGGCATAAGCTTACATAAAACCACCAAGCTATATTACATGAAGCATGTGACTAATACCATGATCTTACAAAACCATTAACCCCCATATTTACTTTTGGTACTAGGTTTTCTTGATATTCAATATTTCCCTAATGTGCAAACTCACATTAAATATTTATCCTAATGTTACATAAAACACATAAGGTGGCCTTGACAATATTAACCCCATGTAATGTAGACATTTGTAGATCCCCTAGATGCACCAAAAATAGTAATAAATTACTGTATAACATTATGCAAGGTGTACAACACAGTTTTTACGAGAAAAATGACCAAAAAATAAAAAAATAAGGGTTAAAAAACTACTCACTATATTCATGGATTCACCTCACTTAATATAGAATTGCACTTGAGCAGCCCTTGTTGACACATAGGTCCTACAAAAAACCATTACATCAAACTACAATCAACACCTCAATATATAAATGTATTGATTGCCTGAGGGTATGAGTGCAATTGAAAGTTACATTTACCTTCCCGTATATAGCTAGGTCAAAATTTGTAACTTATAGACAATAATTCCTACAAGCTCCATTCTCATGACACATATAAAAGACTACATAGATTTATGATTCTTATATATATGCAACTTGACACATTTTGAGACCACACATGGTTTGATCTTGACTATTTTTCCATCATATGACATTTTTTTTACAAATTCGAGTTCCTTTCCCTGTGAAATTCACTTATCCCTTTATTCTTTTATAAACATTCCCATATGTCTATCTCTACCTTATCCACATAGAAACACATTTTGTATGCATGTTCACATTCCTATGTATTATTTATCCACTTTTATTTGGCCCTTAAATTTCATGGGTCATTCACATGGTTGAATTTTCACCTTGCAATCCAAGACTTAACCTTCACAAATTCAAAAATTGGCCAACTTTCATATATTCATTCCCCATTAGTAGTTGACTAAACTCAAATTTGCATGATTTATTGTTATATCATTCTATTTAAAGGTTTTAAATGCATTGAATTTTGCATTTATAATCTTCACTTAAATGTCATTTATGTTCAAAGATAAAACACTTAAATTGGTGTAATAAAAGGAATCTAGATCTACAAGATCATTATAGGAGCACTTGCATGCCTAAAGAGTGTTGCCTTTAGTTATCTACTCACATTTATTTCACTAGCCTAGTAGAACATAATGACAAACTTTCCAAAGTATTTTGTAATATCTTCAATCTCTGATAGTAGAAAAGGTAAAGGAGGTAGAAGTGAATCAAGAAAAAAATTATAGTTGTGCTGATTACTAATAATTTATGTAGGTGTAGGACATTTATGTAATCATGGATCCAACCCAAATCAATAAATTTAAATCTCAAATGTTTTGATTTTGAGACAAGATGTCGACTATCATGATCCATTCTGAATCCCAATACATCTAAATTTATTTATTTTAAATCACAAAATTAAATATCATTACTTAATAATTTATTTTATATATTTAACATTGATTATTTTTAATTTTTAAAACGTACTCTTATATTTACACTCATTTATTTATATAAATTAATTTGTATATATCTTATTAAATTTATCTAATTAGTTAAAACAATATTTTCCTTTATAACACTAAATTGAATTTAATTTTTATTTGAATATATAATAAAATTCAAATATTTAAAATATATATGTAGTTACACTCACGAGAGAATATTTAATATTTGAGATTCTCCATAAATTTCTATGGAAAAGAAAAAGTATGATAGTCACGGGAAAGCTAGCTTACCCACCTTTTTCGCCCTTAGATTCTGCACGATAAAAGATATTAAGCTTTACATCAACTTTTCAGTTTATGAAAAAATAAACAGCACATTTCACCCAAATTCCAAAGACACCACTCCAAAGAGACAACTAATCAAATAATGAGACATCATCATCATTAACATAAAATGTGGTGGAAGAAATGTGTCCATATGAAAAATGAGTCATAATTAATGATAATAAATTTCCACAATCCATATTGCTACATAAATTTGTTTATGGATTTGATTTTGTTTAACACTTTTTTATCAATGTTTCGGATCACACTTCTTGATCCATCTTTAGGATGGTAGAGAGTCATAATATTTTGTAGAACTGAACTATCACATGGCAGAGTGTTGTCCATCATTAGGATGGTAGAGAGTCATAATGTTTTGTAGAATTGAACCATCACATGGCATTCACGTGGCATTCATATTTTTAGGATTTTTTTCTTATTTAATTTTTATCATATTTTAAAATATTTTATTTAAACATCATTTTGTTTAATGATTGAACAGTTCATCATAATTTTGAGGCTCTAGGGAAATTTACCGCCAACAATTCACAGATGGAAAATTCACCATCAACAATTCACCGTGGGAAAATTCACCGCCAAAAATTCATGCAACTAATTTTTTGCATGGTGAGTTGTCATGACGGTGAATTTTCCTGCGGTGAATTTTATGTTGATGAATTGCTAGCGGTGGATTTTTCGTATGCCTAATTTTATATTTCATTTAAATTAAAAAATCAATTTACCTTATTTCTATTAATATCATAATGTTATGTAAGACTGAACTATCACATAGCATTCACATAACATTTATAATTTTTAAATTTTTTCTTATTTAAGAATAATCTTGTTTTAAAATATTTAGTTTAAACATTATCCTATTTGATGATCAAATAATTAATAATTTTTCATGTACATTAATGAAAATATTTGTCTTATATTTATTAATCAAAATTGACATATTAAATGGACTCCTATTTTTTCTTTCTATATCACTATATGATTTCTTGTTTGAGTTGAAACCTTAGAGTGGGAACTAGTAATCTTTGAAGTAGGCTTTTGCGGATGGAATGTTAGCTCTAATTTCACATATGTTACTGCTGTGGAAATTGCTCCAGGTTAGTATATGTATAATGTGGCTCTATGAAAATTCACTGCCAACAATTCACTGTGGGAAAATTCACCGCCATAACAAATTCACCTCAAGGAAAATTCGCCACCAGCAATTCACGCTGTGGAAAATACATCATATTAAAAGTTTTTCATTAATTTTCCCAATGAAATTAATTTTCCTTGTTGGTGAATTTTCATTGAGGTGAATTTGTCATGGCAGTGAATTTTCCCACGGTGAATTTGCTATTGGTGAATTTTCCTAATATTGTACAATGTGGTTCAGTTGTTTCCATTATTTTCACTCATATTAAAATATTTTAAATGAGGAAGATGATCTTGCTGTATAAGGAAACTGAGCTTAAGTGTATTATGACTTCTTCTACAGCTTTAATATTGAGATCTAAGAAGGTTTGTACTCTAGTAAACCATTGTTTAATTAGAGGATGAAATGGAGAAAGTAAGGAATTTCAAGAAGGTTGAAAGGAGTTATTACAACACTCCAAATAGATGGCATTTGGAAACTTTTGAAGAAGCCAAAAGTCGGTTGGAGAGTAAGGATAAACAACTTTTAAGCAGATGGGACAAAGTGTGTCTCTTGGACGGTTGGATACGTGGTGTTGGTTATGATTACGAGATAGGAAATGAGTTCAATAGCTATATGGACTACATACTCCTCATTGAAACTCATATGTCAGCAAAGAATGCATCTGGTACGCTTTTTTTTTTTTAAGATTAATGTTCTAAGAAAATGTTAACTACACATTAACATCAATTGTAAGCTTATATTTTTAAAGAAATTTCTAGTACTTTAATTATAGATGTTAGTTGACATGGGGTTTATTTATTACTTATATTCTTGAATAGTAAGAGTTTTTTTTATTACATATAGGTTAGCTTGGTTTACTTTAATCAACTAACTATGAACCAATTTCTTTGTTTTTAGTTTCTTTTTCAAGAACAATTTTTATTAACTTTTATTGTGTGTTTGCTCAACACATGTAGAAGATTCATAATGTTATAATCATATAACTTTTTAATAGTCATTTAATGATACCATGTTTGAATGATGAAGATATTATCTTAGTTTATGTCCGTTTTCTACTTCTTATTGATTTTGTTTGCCTCATCTTAATTGAAAAAATATTTATAAAATAGAGCTAATGTTGTAAGGTTAGCATTACTTTAGTATTTATGCATGAAGTATTTAGTTGAGGTGTTTTCTAATTTCTACTCTTTCTCTTACTAAAACCTTTCAAGTTATATGGGTTTATTCAATAGGATAAGAATAAAAATGGCTATCCAAAGTTAATTTAATTTTTTTTTGTTAAGGTATGGTCAAAATGATGAAAAATATTGATATATATTTTTAAATAGTTAAAAAATTAGAAGGTTATAGTTTGATTGGTTGAGAACAATTGATGAGGTTGTTGGTATGTTCCTTGATTATATCTTCCACTATGGTTCAAATCTCTAGAGGTACAATTGGGCTAGATTTGACCTCGTATGACATTGATGGACAAGGGCCCCCTACTCTTGACTATTCAATCAAAGGATGAAGTTTCAATTTTAGATGTATTCTTATTAATCATATTGTAGTCTATTTGTTAAAATAATAGAGATATTGATATCTATTTAATCCAATTATTTCCATAAAAGAAGATTAAGCAATTGACTTAACACCAATATAATGCTATAGATCTATTAAGTTAAAATGACAAGGGCAAGAAATTCCTAGTGCTTTTAGTTAGTGAAAAATGATTATTTTTCTTTGTTGAAGCATTCTATTATTTTACAACTACCAAGTCAAGAGTTATTTCTCTCTTCTTGCAAGTGATGCAAGTATCATTTGTTAGCTAGTATGAGATGCAATCAATGTCATTTGATTGATAGATGATCAAACACAAGGACATCTTATCTAGTGGATTAAATGTAACTAGATGATCAAACACAAGGACATCTTATCGAGTGGATTAAATGTAACTAAATAAACTCTTCAACAATGAAACCTAAAACTATTATAGATTTCTTAAATAATGTTAGATTAATGGACCTTACTTTAGCTCAATTATATTAATATTCATTGTGATGAAGCCTAAATAAGAAGGTTTAATGAAATAAACTAATAGGCTAACAATTTTCTCACACTTATTTGTGAACATTTTTTATAATCTTTTTATTCTTTCACTATCATTTGTAAGAGAATTTCTAACTTAGTTATTAAATAGACTTTTTAATTGGTAATAAGGTAAATTGTCCCAAAAAAAAGAAAAAAGTACTTGAAATGATAGAGTAATAGGGGGCATGAGTACTCTAAATGAATTCTACAACCTTACCTAATTTTCTCTACATAGAACACTTGGATTTTTATTTTGATTGTAATACAATTTTTAAGATCTCCTTAAGGCACACAAACATATGTAAATCAATGCAAAAATTCATGTAATGCATGATCAACGCACATGCAATGTATAGTTCCCTAATAAAACTGCATGAGCAGTTATAGTTAAAACTGAACTTGCTAGAGCCATGCACATGCACGTAGTATGCATGTGTAGCTTTTTCTATTTTTAGCTTCCTTAACTAGCGATCTTTCGCTCAGATTCTTTCTTTATATGTATGCTCTGCACAGCAGAACAATACAATATAGACTTTTATTTTGAACGCTGCTGTTCGCTCACTTTGTGAGCAGATATATTGTTCTTTGTTTTATTCCACAACAATATGACAATTCCCAACGAAGCTTACTTTTGGATCGATTGCAGGCTGAGATTTACCGGTACTTCGCGACCACAGTCTGTCAATAATTCAAACTGACTTTGGTCGCGAAGTACTGGTAAATCTCATCGTCCATCAATTCCCTGCTTTTCTTCTTCGACACTTTTCTATTACAGTATAGTATAAGAGCTGTTTTCCAGGTTCATTCTTCATGCATCAGGGAGCAATCTTCGAATAATCGTTTTGGATAGATGCCAAGAATCTGTGATCTTGCAGGTATATTAACTGTAATTTTTTCACTTTCGCAATCTTCTATTCATTTTACCTGGATTTTATTGAATTTCACCGTAATTTGTTCTTTTATTGCAGTTTTTTCTTAACACGCTTTTATCTGTAACAGGTTTTATCAGCCATTGATATTGTACTGGCAGAGTGCGAAATCAACGTGGTGATGGGAATGGACAAAAGATTAATACAAAGGGCAATTACGAAGAAATATGGAGATGGAAAGGCTAATAGGTCTCAAGAATTGGCAGACATGTATTTACAAAAAGTAATGCACCTGCCACTGGACCTCCCTGAGCCTAGCGAGGAACAATCAAGGAGGTTTCTGAAAGGACAATTGGGTGTATTAGAAAACGGAGATAAAGCCCTCGACCCTGGCGTAGAAGAATCGGGCAGGTTTTTGACAGGACATTTGGGTGTATTCTAAAATTAAAATAATTTTTTTATAAAGAGTAAGGATATGGTCTTTACATTTTACAAGATGACGATGTAGTTGTTACAAGATTCCTTAAAAATACCAAGTTTTCTTTTAATGTTATGTTATTGCTTGTACAAGTGACATTGAAAGAGAAGCCGAACAACAAAATGCTGCAACACCTGAACCTGGCGATGAAGAATCAGGCAAGTTTTTGAAAAGAAAATTTGGTATTGTAAAATGAAAATAAAACTTTATAAAGATTAGGATATA
>VDFB02302334.1:0-65960 GCA_007258455.2 Sequoia sempervirens | reverse complement strand
TATGATGTTTCAACTATAACTAGACTTTACTTGCTAGTCTAGGGGTACACATTTTTCTCTAGATCTTTCAATCTAGTTTTACCTCTAGCAATCTTCATAATCAGTAAATTTGATAAAGACATATTTTTAAATCCTTATCAAAAGTATTTTATATTCAAAATAATAAACAATAAATTCTTTCTCCTCTGAAGTTTGAGTCTCTACTACAAGAATTTATTCTTCTTCTTTGTGAAGGAAAGTGGGTTGGAGAGGTCTATCAATAGGTGGAACTATTTTTACAATTTGGGTGTTGTTATCATTACCTTTGTTCTTGTTATTACTACTCTTGAAGAGATCATTCCACCATATATTAGAGATTTAAAGAATCCTCCCATGATTCGAAGGCTAGTTGAAAGAATAGATTTGATATCCCTAATGATCCCACAATTAATTTTTGTCCAAGTAAACTTAGATTTAAATAATTTAACAATATTTTGTAAAAAAACTAGCTTTCTTCACAATTTTTACATAACACTAATAACCCATATTTACAAATGCAACCCATAGATGAAAGAACTCCATTTTTTCCCTTTTTCATGCAATTTGAAATGCATTCAAGAATGTTGCAATAACAATAGAAGCACTACTAAAATTACACTACTTGAGTTTACAACAAACTATAAATCATACAAACTTGTTGCAGTTGGGATTCACCACCATGAATCTCATGATATTTGAATGAGATTTTCATACATGGCCAAAGGGGTTTATCATCTAATCCTTGAAACCAAATGGTTTTCATTCTCTAATATCTAACAAATCCAAATTTTTTCATACTAATATCTAATTTCTCAAATGTAAGTTCTTAGAATAGTTTTTGGCAAGAGTTTCTTATAGAATATATGCTGATACCACAATGAATCACATTCACCCTTTAAATCACTAAAAGTGATGGTTGGTAATGAATCCCAAACAAATATTGACTATGATTGAGTGTGAGGACTAACAAGAGTCAAGATGAAATCATTGTGTTAATAAAATCATTATCGTCATTATCCACCAATACTACACATACATGTGAATTTTTGCCCCTAAAATTAAATGCATCAAAAATGGCCATTAATAGTGCTTTGGGTCATGTGGGGAGTTAGGTGAAAATGACTATATTAAAAGATAATATTTTTTGATTTTGGGGGTTGAGGATACCTCATGATGCTCACATGTCAGGGAGACTCGATTTAGGGTTTGGAGGAAAAGCATGAAGGTAAGGAAAATTTTGAAACTCTAACAAAGGTAAAGGAAAGTGGAATTCAAAGGAAATTAATGTTGAGAGGAATAACTCTAAAATCCCAACAAGGAAAAAGGATGTTCAGGTAGAGAATGAGTGAAAGGTATGGAAAGATGGAAAAATGTGATATCCCAATAAGGAAAAAGGAATGAGGCATAGTTGGGAGGAAAGGCATTTTAGGATTGAAAATTATGACTTTGAAAAATTTCCCACACTTAGAGTTAGAAAAAAATTCACACATGGGATTTTTTAGGATTTTGTAACTTCAAACACATTGATAAGCTCATGGGGATGACAAAGTATAACACTTGGGAAACTTAGACAAATGAAATCCCATATAAATACTTTTTAGACCAATTATTAATTGATGGGGAAAATAGGGAAAGGGAAACAAGGGAGCAAGGACATGGATAAATTTTTAAAATTTTGAGGCTTATAAGATTGGATGTCAATAGGCTTAGCTCATAAAACAAAAAATGGGCTTTTGGTCCTTAAACATAAGTTAATTTTGAAAATGAGACATCACATCTACATAACTAATCAAGTATATTTACCATGGAATGAACTAATGAAAATCAAAATATTATAGACATAATATCACACACACACAATATATAAAACATAGAGACACATACAATATATGAGCCTCCTCCCCTGCTCTCTCTCTCTCTCTATATATATATATATATATATGTATATATATATGTATATATATGGCAATCTTGTATATATTTTTATTATTTTGTTGTTTTGGCAAGCGATACATAGTTTTTGTAATTCTTGTAGGCATTCAATGTAATAAATGGAGAAAATACATTCCTTGGGTATATTGGTATTAAAAGTTCTAATAGCAATGTAATGTCTTGGACAAAATTTATTTGTTTAATAAATGGTAAGAGATTTAATATTTAGTATGTGACATTTAATATGAATCTTTGACATATCTAAATATAGATTGGATACATGTCATTTTATACTTGCACACATTAAGAATGTATCATATTATTTAGACAATAGAATGTTCTATATAAATTTAATTTTAAATATGTATAATTTTTTTAGTGAAAATTTCAAGATTAAATAATATAAAAATTATATTTTGACTATGTGAATATATATGTGTGTGTTTGTGTGTATACATATACATATACACATATGTATATGTATACATACATATATATGTGTATGCATATATATACATGTATACACACAACACACACAAACACACACACACATATATATACATACATACATACATATATATATATATATATATATATATATATATATATATATATATATACTATATTAAATTATAACTCCTATACCAAATATAAGAACCCACACCAATATTGACCTTTTGCATCCATCACCCAACTTGCTGTTTATTACAAAATTAAACCAACAACACTACAAATCTATCAAAATTAATTATCTGATAGGCTATTTGTGTGAACTTTGCTTGAAATTTTTGTCAGTCTTCCCGGTATTACATTTTTCCAGTGGTAGGGAAAAGGAGGTAGGTTGTTTTCCCATCCTAGTAAACTTTGGTTGGAATTTTCGTTAGCCTTCTCGGTTTTTGGGGTCTTCAATGCTGTTGAAAAGGTGGCAGAATGTTTTTTGATTTTTTAAATAAAAAATGTTTGGTGTGAGGATAGAGGAGGCCAACAAAATGGCATCAACATTAATTATTGTATGGCTTCCATGTAGTGGCGATACCAGTGCAAGTAACATTTGTCTTTAAAGTCCTCAGAAAATGAAGCAAATGTCTATGCAGTTTTTTATAATACATTGTTGGGTGCCATTCTCTGGGTTTATCTTGTTGTTCAAGATAGCTATGAGTGAGGAGGGAAAGCTTCTGTGAAGGTGCAAGTGTGTTCATGGGTTGTGGAATTTATGTGAAGGTGGGTGGAGGTCATTTTGAGTTTTTTGCTTGCGTCAATGGTTGTGTGGGTTGTGATAATTGTGTGCCCATTTTTTGCAGGTAGTGGAGAAAGAACAAAGGGTAGAGAAAGTAAGCAGGAAGAGGTGCATATTGAAAAAACCATTTGTTGAGTATTTCTAAGACAATTTATGTTATTTTCCAAATGGGATTGTTGATTGTTGTTAGATAGCTTAGTCTAAATTGTTTGGTTTATGGTTTTCATGTAGCCAGCATGGGTGGAAGGCAATATTTTTTGTTTTTTGCATTTCCTACATGTTGAATTTGTGTGTTTTTTGTGGGCTTTTTCATCTAGGTTACTCTTGAAACCAATATTGTTTCATTGTGTTGATTAATGTTGAAAAGAATGTATAGTTTTGTGGGTTTTGGAATGTGGGTGACCGTTGGCTATATTGTTTCATTTATGGCTTGGTTTTTCTGTGAATGGTTGTAAAATAGTTAATCTGGTGTGTTTTTGGTCAATTTTTCCATCTGGGTTGTTGTTGAAACCAATATTGATTAATGTTTTGTGGTGAAGGTTTTGAATCAGTTTGTTACAGTGAGCTTTTTGTGTTTTGTGCATTTTTCATGCAAGTCACTGTTGAAAGGCATGTTTTTGTGGTGATGGTTGCAATGCATTGGGATAGATAATGTTATATAGGTTGCATTGTTTTAGGGTATATTGTTACCTTTTTGAAAAGGGACTATTGAGAAAAGACTATATAGTTTATTCACAATGGTTCAACTTTTGTGGGGATGTTTTTGTATGGGTTTGTCACTGTGATTTTTAGTGTTTTGCAGGTTTGGCCATCTGGTTGACTGTTGATAATAATATTATTTTATTTAAATGACATTTTTTTTGTGGCTATGGTTGCAATGCAATAAAATAGTTAATGTTATGTGGTTCATGTTGTTTTGAATAGGGGATTGTTCACTGTTGTTGTCTACCTTACCCTATATTGCTTCCATTTAGTGTGGTCAGGGAAAGGGTGGCAAATTGTTTATTGATTTTTATATGAAAAGCATTTGGCACACCGATAGACAAGGTGAGTGAAATGGTATCATTCATATATATATATATATATATGTATATGTATATATGTATAACAGTGAGATAGGAAAGTAAAAATATACTTATTTCTCGACAAAACGTTATCAAAAGTTGAAAGGATATAGCCTTCTCAGGATTTCCTTCTCAAATAATAACAGTGATAGAGCCATCAAGAAATATACTCCTTTCTGAATAGAACCTTATCTATGTATATCTATATATATGTTTATGTATATATATCTATATATGTGTATATGTGTATATATCTATATGTATATATATACATAAGAAATATATATATCTATATATATGTATATATATATATAAATATATAACAGTGAGACACGAAAGTAAAAATATACTTATTTCTCAAGAAAATATTTTCAAAAATACCTAATGTAACCAAACATAGAGTGTACATCATTAACTATTTTATTCTGTTGCAACCATAACTAGAAAACATAAGCCATAAATTAAACATCATTGGTTTCAACGGCGAGACAGATGGAGAAACCCACAATATATATATATATATATATATATGTATATACATACATACTAAGTTGATATATATATATGTGTGTGTGTGTGTGTGTGTGTGTGTGTGTGTGTGTGTGTGTGTGTGTGTGTGTGTGTGTGTGTGTGTGTGTGTGTGGCTGCCTTGTTTCTCCAAGCCTCCAAACATAGCCAAAAAATGAAAACCATAAACATAAACCCACAAAAACTCACAGTATCAAATCCATGCAAAACCATACACACAAAACACGAACCATAAACAAGACAAGATTTCATTTTTAGCAACTATATTGTATTTTCTTAACAACAACTTAATCTATATATGTATATATATATACATGAGAAATATATATATCTATATATGCATATATATATATATATATCTATATATGCATATATATATCTATATATGCATATATATATATAATAGTGAGACACGAAAGTAAAAATATATATACCGGCTATTTTTGTGAAATTTGGTTGGAATGTTTGTCGAACTTCTTGAGTTTAGACTACCTCGGCTCTAGGGATAGGGTGGTGGGTTGTTTTCCTATTTTGGTGAACTTTGGTCAAAACTAGCACAAGCCTTCCAAGTTTTTGAGGTTTTTGTCACTGTGGAAAAGGTGGCGGGTTTTTTTTGGGTTTTTAAAATAAAAAGCGTTTGACGCGACACCAGGGAAGGGCTGTGAAATGGAATCAACATTAATTGTTGCATGGATTCCATGTATTGGTGATGGCACAAATGACGTCTGTCTTTAAAGTCCTCAGAAAAACAAAGAGAACATCTGTACAATTCCCGATAGTGCATTGTTGGGTGTCATCCTCTAGGTTTATCTTATTGTTCAAGATAGCTGTGAGTGAGGAGATATCAAAAATTGAAACAATATAGCCTTTTGAAGAGAAATATAGCCCAGGATACACAACCACAACCAACAAAAACTAGAAAAGGTTAAGAATTATATTTTTCTCCGTACATAGCCACAAAATGGAACCTACAAAGAGAAACCAACAAATATTCACAAGCAACCCAAGTAAAAAATATACTTATTTCTCAACAAAATCTTGTCACAAATAGAAACAAAATTAGCCATATTAGCAAGAGTCTGCCGTGAAAGAATAACAAAAAAATGTGAAATTTAGTGTGGTGAACATCTGTATTTGATAGATAATATGTAAATCAGTAGATTTGAAGAGTTTTATTATGTATAATACAAAATATGGAATACAGGCGTAGTGCAAGGGATATATATACGTGTATATATGTATATATATATCTATATATATATAGTGTTGTTCATGGTTTCAGTGTAGTTGTGGTAGGTGGAAGATATTGTTTGATTATGTGTTGGCTTGTTACTCTATATCTTTGTGTTTTTCCTATCTTGGCCGTTGTTGTAACCAATATTGTTTTTTTCTCTATTGCATTGTTGCTGTGTGTTTTTGTGCATTGTTTTATTGCTTTGCAACTATTGCCACTACATGGAAACCATGAATGAAATAATATGTTCCAAGCTATTCAACAACAACAAACAATGTCTATATATATATATATATGCATATATGTGTGTACATATATATATACATATGTATATATGTATATATATAAAAATGTATATATGTATATAAATTTGTATATATATGTGTATATATATGTATATGTATATGTATATATATGTATGTATATATATGTGTGTGTGTATATATATATTTATATATATATATATATGTATATATGTGTGTATATATGTGTGTATATATATGTATATATATATTTGTGCATATACATGTATGCATATATATGTATATATATTTGTGTATATGTATGTATGTATATATCTATAAATTCTAGAGGAAAGGTAAATAGATTAACAAGATATGCATCTAAGTTTGCTGGGATGAAGAAGAAAGGGAGCTATTTTGGCCTGTAGAGAATGCAATGAGGCATTATTAAATCCATGGCATTTTCCTTGACTTTAGAATTCATGGCATTTTCCATGGAATCACAAGTCGTGGTATTTTCCATGGGTTTTATAGCACTTCTGATTGTATGCACTATAGAGCAAGACCATTGCTCAATGTTTGCTTGTGCCTACTTGCAGTATGTTTCATGAGGTGTGGAATAGTAGGTGTAATTACAACCATCCCTAAAATATGGATACCATGCAACAATTAATTTTGGTGCCACAATGTCTTGTTTTTGTGTAGCTGTTGCAAATGAAGAATGCAACCTTATCAAAAATTGAGAGAAAGTAGCCTTCCCAACAACAACCTATCAAAAATTGAAATACTATACCCTCTTTAGCAGACTTATCTCATTACCAACAGTATTTAACCCCAAAGGAACTAATAACAATGGAACATTTTTTTTTTTTTAAAAGAACATTGAATAAACATACTTAAGTATTATAACATAACAATGTATTATAAGACACAACTAGTTCCAATGGGGTACACGAAGTGACATGACTACACTAACCCATAACACGATAATAAGATAACAATAATTAATCTACTACGTAAATCTATTCATTCCCATTCCATCATATAAAATATCCATTAACTGTATCCATATTAATAACATATGCACATATAACAATACATGGAATTATAACGCTATAAAGTGTTACATGTTTTGATAGATACAACTCAACATAATAAACTATAACACAAGATCCTGAATAAATACATGGCTTGAATAATTATTACATCCTAATGATAGGAGAATACAATTGACTAAAAATACAACCTCAATAATCACATATACAATTACAACAAGGTCATCCCAACACACATGGGAGACAATACACCAATGAATACATTACATAAGAAGTATATACATCAATCACATAAGGATCGCTGGGCCCTAGCTCGGTTGGTTGGCAATTCCTCACAAGGCTCATTGTCACGGTGAAGTTCTAGTCTCCCCCGTCCTTGCGGTGTACCGAGGGCTAGCCGCCACGGCCAATGCTAAAGTTTACTGCAAGACCGGCAGCTTTTTATAGGGGGTACTGCTACCCCGATTCTAAGCAGCCTAAAAAAAATCTGCATGATATGACACTGGATCATCAACATCCGCCAAACCGCAAGTAAAAGAGATACATCTACAACGTATGGAACCCAATGGGGTGCTAAGCATCGCTCCAATCTGCTAACTCACCCCTGCTAGTCAGAGTAGACAAGGAAGGGTCCCCTACCAAGTATGCCTAACAATAACAAAGACTAACCCCAAATCGCATTACAACATCAAGCATCTCACCTAGAAAACTCATGACAACCATTCCAAGAAGCACAACAACAAATCACTTCTGAACATAACAATAAAACACCTTTCCAAATAACAACTAGTCACACGCACAACTTCAATGAACTCAAGGCATAATAACAAAGACCTCATCCAACAATGACCAAAGAGAAAACAACAAGGCACTTAACCACTACAATCACAATATTACTTCACATCTACAATCACAAGTCACTCAACAACTACAATTACAAGTCACTTAACAACGAGGTTACAATGCTTCCAGAGAACAAGATCATGAACATCACACAATAATTGGCTAACTGTTGACATAGGAAGAGTGTCATGCATAAATTGCCATGAGTTACCCTAGCTCAACCTTCCTAGGCTACCGGACCCCCATCCTGGGTTACCCTGGCTTGCCTCTACCAGCCGCCGGACCCTCACGCAAAACTATGCGTCCCATCTCATCTCGAGCCTTATCATTCACTTGCTTCACAAGAGAGACATCCTTTATCTTTATTAGTGTGAAAGCCCCCCCATTAATTCTTTTAGATTATAACTTAATTAAACTCTAGGTAGGTTACCCTGGCGCCCCTTTGTGTGTCGGACCCCCACAAAGAGCCACTCTCCTATCGACAACACAACAAAGTACAATACCACAATAGTAACTAGACAACATAACCTCTCCAATCCAAGGAGAAAATAAAACCAGGAACTCACTCCGAACACTGGAGGAACCAAATATGGAAACACACTCCTTCCAAAGGAGGTGCAAAACTCATTACCCACTCCTATTTCTTAGGAGGCACAAATCCCCATTCGTGGAAATCGGGTACCACATCATAATACAATACATCATAGCGATTCACAAAAAGAACCTCTACACATAACATCCCACTCTAAAGAACTTCGCTGGAAGACTTACAATACCCTTAACCCTAATTACCCGACATGGAGAATAAAAGAACATGACAGAAAAGCATTCCATCTCTGGAAGTCCTTAACAATAACATAAACTCTTATGGAAGGTAAGGTAAACCTAGGGTTTTCCCAAATGACACAATAAAACAATGAAGAGAATCTCACAATAGATTAACGAATAATTCTCAAGAAAACACTTACTAAACAAAAAACAACTCCATAAAATATATTCCCAATACTAAATAATTTCCTCAAACAAATAAATCAACAATACGAATTATTCAATTCAAAACGACACACCCTGCTAAATTCGAATTCGCACAATTACATTATAACATCATACCTTGAATATGAATATATTCATATTTTCTATAAATAATTTAAAATTAACATATACATAATACATATATATATATTATAATAAATATATATTACATATATCATTTAAAATCAATATATATAATATATAAAAATTATAATAAATATATATCTTATAATATAAAAAAATTAAACTAAAAGTAAATTCTTTAATAAACAAACTTTTATTAAAACAAAATTTAAAACAAAAGGCACGCAGGACGCAGTGCCAGTGGTACTGCGTACCCCTTGTGCGGGGGCCGCAGTCCCCACTGGCTACGTACAGCAGCCATGGGCTGCTATGCGCAGTCAGTGGTGACTGTGCGCAGCAGTACCACGGGTGTGGGGATGGTACGGCTTTGGCCAACCATTCCCACCCCCAAAAAAAATAATTTTCTTTTTCTTTTTTTTTTTAATATTTTATTTTAATATATATGTATTTTATTAAATATCGAAAGATCACGAAATTCCAAAAGAAAATATAAATGAATATAGAATAAATATATGTATTTTTTTTAAATATATTATGTTTGGAACAAATTACGAATTGATTTCAGAATAATCTTAATTAAGATGCACAATGATATTTTATACACAGTATTCGAAATATGGAACATATATATATATATTTTCTAAAGAACAGAAAGTTACATATATACATTCTTCAAAAGACCCGAAATAAAACATATAAATAAATTGTTTACCCAAAAGACCTATTATAGATCTGGGCATACAGATTCAAAAGAATAACAAAATAAGATTTTCTTTTCAAAGTAATTCCAACACAATAACAAATTCATTTTTTTTTTTTTTCACAGATCTAAAATAAATTTGGACATATAAATCCTAACTAATGAAATAATTTTCCTTTCAAAACAATAAATTTCTCTACCAATTTATATTGAAGAATTTCGAAGGGGTTTTTCTAAAGTTTTCTACAAAAGATTCTATAAATACATTAACTTTTTAAATCACAAACTTCATTGAATCAATCTTCAAAAAACACAGCAATCATATTTGTTTTCAGATCAACCAAGTATTAATAATTTAAAAGGGGAAAACCTGGAATCCTGTGTCTGAAGGAGAATCCCGCCTGCAACCTCCTCTCGAATTCCTCCTGTAACTCCTTTCTCGACCTTCTGCCTTCAATGTTCTACTGAATAATCCTTTCTTTGCAAACTCACAATAATTTTTACCCAGAATAAAACCTCAAAACTGCAAAACTATCTTTGTTATTTTTCTTTTCCAGATCTCCAAAAAAATAGAACAAAAACTTGTGTGTGAATAATATCTCCTCCTCCAATAATAATTCACTAATTAAAATCAATAAATCCTTTTCCGCTTTCTTTTTCAAAAAAAACCTCCTTCCTTATTGGTCCTTTTTCAGCTTTTAAAAGCTCACATTTATCTCAAATTTTAATTGGAATAATTTATTTAAATTTAGATATTATCTCCACAAAATTTCCTAATTTAATATAGTAAAAATAATATTTAATTACTCTCAACAGTATTAATTTAATTATAATTATTTGCACTTTTAATTAATTAAATCATTTTTAATTTATTATATATTTAATTTTAACATCTTTCTAACTCTTAATTAAATCAAATAATAATGTAACATTAATTAATTATTTTATGAAATACGATTAATTAATTAAACACTAACCAAGAATTAAAATAAATACTCAACAATAAAACTACATACAAGACAAGACAAGACTTCAATCATAACACAACGACTCACAACAGACGACAGACTTGGGATGGGGACACTTCCAAGCCTACTCCCTTTTTCAACTTTTACCCATTGGGTTAATTTATTGCTCGCCCTGTCCTGCCGAAGCAGGTGGAATCGAGACTTATTCCTGCAATCCTGCATCCAAATAAACGTCAAGTAGCACATGCATATATATATAATCAACATCCTACCATGAGAAGGAATTGCAGTGTAGCAGGGCACTCGTGAACAAGTGATGCTACACTATCCTCTCACCTACTCTATTCTAACAATTACAATACCAATAACGAACTAACATTTCTAACCAATTTGCTCATAAGATATCATGATACCTAACTACTGCATCATAACTAATTATTAAACAATTGCATCATAAAATAATATTGAATTAAATAACATCACCATAGAATCATCACATTAACATATAAACATTAATGACAAATCATTTAAATAAACAAATAATCCAAACAACACACAGAGTATCATAAATCATACTAATACTGTCATACACAACAATTAACTAAACTACACATCCGCACACACCAAGTCGGTGAATGAATCACCAACACAAATCAGTATCATGCTAACACACAAGAGAAACCAATAGTAGCAAATAGTATCAGAAATATGGGGGTATTACATCCTCCCCCCCTAGAATATGGCTTACTCCTGGAAGCCAGTAACTATATATATATATAATATATATAAGATTAAGCATAGAACAACCACAGAGAGAACACACCAAAAATCTCTATAACTAACCACATATTCATTCATTTCCTATTACCATATTCCATAATTCCATACTATACAACACGTAAAAGCAACTCCAAAACCACATAGGATCAATCAGACAATCACTTGCACAATGAGGTAAAGCACAAGAAGATATACAAGGGTGGACATAACAACATAGCTGGTTGTCATCCACCTCACACAACACACAAAAATTCACACACTACACAATTGTCCATAATGCATTCTTCCGGTAGGAAGGATATCGGTGCATTGTACACTACACCGAGGGTCCTATCCCTTCCACTAGTTTCCTGCACCATTGGACCTACACCACACAACAACAACTTCTGGATAACCAAGTCAGACCAACCCAAAGATGAAAACATAAACTAACGAACAAAAAACCTAGGTCAACGCCATGGCTCATAAGGCCTAGAGTATTACCTACGCAACTAACAACTTAATGGGTCCACATTATCCTAGAGCGCCCGATGTTTTAACTTGGGCTCTGATACCAAGCTGTCACGCCCCGCCGTGCGAACCCCAAAGGAACTAATAACAACAGAACATTTTTTTTTAAAGAATGTAATAACATACTTAAGTATTGTAACATAACAATGTATTATGAGGCACAACTAGTTCCAATGGGGTACACGAAGTGATGTGACTACACTAACCCATAACATGATAATAAGATAACCATAATTAAATAATTACATAAATCCATTCATTCTCATTTCGTTATTAAAATATCCATTGACAGTAACCATATTACTACCATAAGCACATAAGACAAAACATGTAATTATAAAGATATAAAGTATCACATATTGACGATAGATACAGTTCAACATAACCAACTATAACCAATGATCCTAAATAAATACATGGCTTGAATAATTATTACATCCCAATGATAGAAGAATACAATTGACTAAAATTACAACCTCAACAATCACATATACAAATTACAACAAGGTCATCCCAACACACGTGGGAGACAATACATCAATGAATACATTACATATGAAGTATATACATCAATCTGGTACATAAGGACACTGGATCATCAACATCCGCCAAAACCTGCAAGTAAAAGATACATCTGCAACAGAAGAGGGAACCCAATGGGGTGCGAAGCACGTTCCACCCAACCACCCCCGTGCTGAGAGTAGACAAGGAAGGGTCCCCGACCAAGTATGCCTAACAATAATAAAGACTAACTCCCAACAGACACATAACATCAAGACCACCTAGAAAACTCATGACAACCATTCCAAGAAGCACAACAACAAATCACTTCTGAACATAACAATAAAACACCTTTCCAAATAACAACTAGTCACACGCACAACTTCAATGAACTCAAGGCATAATAACAAAGACCTCATCCAACAATGACCAAAGAGAAAACAACAAGGCACTTAACCACTACAATCACAATATTACTTCACATCTACAATCACAATATTACTTAACACGAGGTTACAATGCTTCCAGAGAACAAAGATCAAGAACATCGCACAATAACTGATTAACTGTCGACATAGGAAGAGTGTCATGCATAAATTGCTATGAGTTACCCTGGCTCAACCTTCCTAGGCTACCGGACCCCCATCCTGGGTTACCCTGGCTTGCCTCTATCGGCCGCCGAACCCTCACGCAAAACTATGCGTCCCATCTCATCTCGAGCCTTATCATTCACTTGCTTCACGAGAGAGGCATCCTTTTATCTTTATTAGTGTGAAAGCCCCCCCATTAATTCTTTTAGATTATCACTTAATTAAACTCTAGGTAGGTTACCCTGGCGCCCCTTTGTGTGCCGGACCCCCACAAAGAGCCACTCTCCTATCGACAACACACAAGGCATGTTACCACAATAGGTAACTAAACAACATTAACTCTCCAATCCAAGGAGAAAACCAAAACAAGGAACTCACTCCAAATACTGGAGGAAACCAAATCGAATACACTCATTCCAAAGGAGGTACAAACATCATTACCCACTCCTATTTCCTAGGAGGCACAAATCCCGTTCGTGGAAACCAGGTACAACATCATAGTACAATACATCCTGGCGATTCACAAAATGAACCTCTACACAACATCCCACTCAAGAAAAACTTCTCTGAAAGACTTACAATACCCTTAACCCTAATTGCTCGACATGGGGAATAAAAGAAACATGAAAGACACGCATTCCATCTCTGGAAGCCATTAACAATAACTTATACTCTTACAAATAGTAAGGTGAACTTAGGGTTTTTCCCATAGGATACATTTAAACCAAGAAGAGAGTACCACAACAACTTAACGAAAAACCCCCAGAAAATAATTACTTAAGAACAACTCCATAAAGAAATATTTCCAAACTCAATAATTTCATCAAACAACTAAGTCCACAATACAAGATTATTAAATTCAAAACAAAACACACTATTAAATTCAAATTCGCACAATTATATTATAACATCATACCTTTTCACTTTGACTATTCGATTTATTTCGAAGTTCACAATTAATTATAATTTTCTCGAAATTTATATTTTTACCTCACGAGCACAACATATCCCTCCATATATAATTATAAAATAAACCGATGAGTTAAATCACTTTATAAAAATATATTACAAAATTCACTAAATATCATTTTAGAAAATTATTAAATATATTAATTATTTATATAAAACCATATTAAATAAAAATTGTATTATAGATCTATATCTATATATATATTTTTAAATCAAATTCAACTAAGTCATTTTCAAATAATATATATATATAAAAAAAATGAAATAATTTAAAACCCATTAATTAAATATATATATTAAGTAATGTATGGCAACTATATATTAAATGTATATATAATATATATATATTACTATATATATTAATGTATATAAATTTACATTTAAAACTAGGTCGAGATGAGCAACATTAGAATAAATGAATTAAAACAATAAATGAAATTTAAATTTTAAAATCTGTTTTTAAAACAAACATTCACGGAGTCCTTGCACCTCCCAAAGGAGGCCTTTGACCCCTCAACCCCAGGTGGCATTAGAGTGATCTGATTTCTTCATTATTGCAACCTAATTGGCTACCCATGTAGTCTGTGTGAGGGGAGCCGGGGGATAAAGATGCAGTGAAAGCCATCGAGTCCCTTCCCCAACACCAAAACCAAAAACAATTTAAACTTTTATTTTATTTATAAAACTTTATAACTTTTTAAATAAAATCTTTAATATCATTTCATTGCTACGAAAATTCGAAAAGATAATAAAAAAAAAACATTTAAAATCATTATTTATAATAAGGCACGAATTTTGAAATTTGAATTCGTCCAGACATACAAATATTTCATTTATTACACAGAAAACGAAACCTGACCAACGTACAAGGATTTGTATATTTATTTATTCATTTATTTTTGTCTGCCCAGAACATATTATTTAGGTAAATATATATATAGATTTTAATATTAAAACTTAATTCATAGGAAAACTACAGAGAAATTATAAAAGAGTTATGAAATTAATTAAATAGTTTATATTCAATATCCTCCATATAAAACCCTCAATAGAGATGATTTTTATTCAGATCTCATGAAATAAAAATACAGAGGTAAATAATAATTATAACATGCATTTAAATAACTTAATAGTATTGTCACACAAATATGTATACCCAATTTAGTTTAAATATATTTAAGAGTATATACATATTTTTAACAGAGATTCAGAAGAATACCAATACAAACAAATAGATTTTACGAGAGACCCAAAATAAATAAGGTACGTTGATTTAACAGTATCACGATTTTTATTTCAACACTATAAATTTCCCAACTAAGTTATATTGAAGGAATTTTCGAATAGGTTGTACTAAGTTTTCTACAGAAGATTTTGAGGGTTTTACTACAAATGAGTTCTCAAACATAAAACTACATTCAAACAATTTTCGAAAACATAGCAAAATCTTAAAAAGGGAAAGAACCTGGAATCCTGTGTCTGAAGGAGAATCCCGCCTGTAGCCTCCTCTCGATCCTTCCCTACCGCTCTCTTTTCTTGTTCTTCTGCCTTCAATGTTCTTCTGAACAATCTGTTCTTTTCAACTCACAAAAGTTTTACCCCGACAAACCTCCAAAAACACTCAAAACTATCTCTCTTATTTTTCCTTTCTCGATCCAAAAACTACAGAGCAAAACTCCAACCAGAAAACTTGTGTGTGAATCATTTCCTCATCCAAAATAAAAAAATCACCAAATAAAATCAATAAATCTTTTTCCGCTTTCTTTTCCAAAAGGCCTCCTTCCTTATTGGTCCTTTTCCAGCTTTTAAAAGCTCACACATATCTAAAATTTTAATTAAAATAATTTATTTAAATTTAGATATTATCTTCACATAATTTCTTAATTTAATATTAATAAAAGAATAATATTTAATAACTCTCAACAATATTAATTTAATTTAATTTCTTAAATTTTAATTTATCAAATACCTTTTAATTTACAATATATTTAAATTTAATATTTTTCTAACTCACAATTAAATCAAATAATATTTACATTAATTAATTATTTTATGAAAAATGATTAATTAATTAAACACTAACCAATAATAAAATAAATACTCAACAATAAAACTACATACAAGACAAAGACGACACTTCAGTCAAAACACGACGACTCACAACAGACGACGGACTTGGGACGGGGACACTTCCAAGCCTACTCCCTTTTTCAACTTTTACCCATTGGGTTAATTTATTGCTCGCCCTGTCCTGCCGAAGCAGGTGGAATCGAGACTTATTCCTGCAATCCTGCATCCAAATAAACGTCAAGTAGCACATGCATATATATATATAATCAACATCCTACCATGAGAAGGAATTGCAGTGTAGCAGGGCACTCATGAACGAGTGATGCTACACTGTCCTCTCACCTACTCTATTCTAACAATTACAATACCAATAACGAACTAACATTTCTAACCAATTTGCTCATAAGATATCATGATACCTAACTACTGCATCATAACTAATTATTAAACAATTGCATCATAAAATAATATTGAATTAAATAACATCGCCATAGAATCATCACATTAACATATAAACATTAATGACAAATCATTTAAATAAACAAATAATCCAAACAACACACAGAGTATCATAAATCATACTAATACTGTCATACGCAACAATTAACTAAACTACACATCCGCACACACCAAGTCAGTGAATGAATCACCAACACAAATCAGTATCATGCTAACACACAAGAGAAACCAATAGTAGCAAATAGTATCAGAAATATGGGGGTATTACAGTGCTCTGATGAGAGTGATGAGATCCTAGAACTAAACTATAATTCCTCGTGATCTCAAATGATCTCTAACATGCTCTATACCAATCCCACTGCCTCGATGCAATGTGGGCATATGCCTCCCAACAGTCCTCACCAAAAATTGCATAGTCATGCGGCCATATCTCTTGTAAGTGCATTAAGCTATGTATGAGTAGGGATGTCAACCACTGTGAAAAGGATCCATGGTGGTCCATCGTAAGCAAAAATAGCATGGATCGGGAATGTCTAGATATCAAATACTGACCTACATGATCATTAGATATCCTAGTGGTGGCAGCCGCAATGTCACCTACAGTGTCAATTGCTTCCTTTTGGGAAGCAACAACAACCTCATCTGCTATGGGGGCTAGAGCTGGGGTGAGAGCAGGAGACCTATCACCAACCAATACCCTAAACATTGGGGGTGGTCTATCTGCTCGATGATAGGTGGCCCTATCAGCAATCCTACCACGCCCCTGACCAACATATGGTGGAATGTCCAAGTAGTTAACTTTGAGGCCCAAATGGACCTCAGCATACAACTGCTGAACAAAATACAATGGAATATGGTCATTGTTTGGGTATAGACCATGTGTTGTGAGAAATCATGGGTAGATCAATGAGGCCATAGCATGATCGACACATCTAGTGACTTGGTATCCCCTAACCTTACGCACATTTTGATAAATGGAAAACAAGTGGCTTTTATCATTTCTTTGGTGACAATATCCCCAGATTTGTTTAAGGAACATCACTCATGCAATTTTCCTGCATGCAGGAAAGAATAGCAGTCACTCTATCTAGGTAATATGCACTAGTCCTCTCAAGTTCATCTTTTAGTTTTTCTAGACTATGCAATAATAACATGCATGGTTCACTATATATCCCTGGGTTTGCACCCTGTGCTAATGAATCTCTCAATTTTTTAATCTCATTAGTGGTATTTCCAAACAATTTTTCTGCATGTGGAACATCTTCATTTTCCATGTTATATATGTATGTACACCTAAAGAAACAATGAGACCTTGGTAAATAATATATCTAGATATAGAGAATATATTTATCTAAAACAGTTCTAATAATTCATCTACTCATCAATAATATTTTCATACCATTAACAATTTAAAAAGAATTGGAAGACAACTATAATCTATAACATAGCATCCTTAAATGGTTCAAATTTTAAATGAAACAATGAAAGAAAGAATAAGAAAACAAAGATTAGTGTAAAATTATTTGAAAATAATTGGGGATAAAAATATCTAATCTAATAGTTGTTAACATAAATAAACTTCAAAATAGGATTATGTAAGTGAAAAAAAAAGTTCTATTGCCTTCATTGAACCTAAATTTATGTAGTTAAGATATGTCTAAAATTAAGAATTCACACTAGAATATCAATATTCCATAAGAATCTCATAAAGAGGATGAATTTAATGGAAGATAATATAAAATCCTCCATATGAGGATGAATTTTATCATTACATAATGAGTGAATCATCTCAATTATATAGCCAAGAACATCAAAAAATTATAGATTGGAAAGCAAAATAATCAGACATTTATCATATTTTTATATGTATAAAGTTTAGATACCATCAAACTATTTAAACTTATAGATTGCATAAAGCTATAAATTGAATCATTAAAAATAATTTATTAAGAATCAAATCTAATAAAGTTTGACTTCATATTGCATACTTGTTATAAATATCTCACTAATCCAACCATACATTTTATATATGTTAAAAAATATATAATTGTTATGCCCATAATTTTTCACTAGAAAAACCCAATATATTTTTTTTTTTGAATCCTTTAATTACGCTAATTAATGCTTTAACCATTTATGATGCAACAATAACCATCTCCAATAGAATTAACATCCTTTCTTTAATTAATTTGTTGGTTTAACTTGCTAATGCAATACTATTATTAATGCATCTCTCACTATTAACTATACTTTAAATATTAAATTTGCAAGTATCACAATTTAATGGTTACACTAATAATATTCTCATTATAATGGTTATGTCATCGTAACCCACAATGAGTTGTTCCTACTTCTATTTCTTGTTGATAGTAAGGTCAATATGGTATTATGATTATTAGGATAGTTCCTCATGACCCAATGATGGCATTTAAAGTACTAAATATGTAACTTTTGATGGTAATAACAACATGAATAATTATATGGTTTGCATTTATTTATTTATTTTCCTCTCATATTTCAACATCTATAAAAGGTTTTGCCAAAAATGCTATCCAATTATCGATGAACATTAATAAGGTTAAGTATGCTAACATTAGTATTAAGGTAACTATCGATATGAATATTGATAAGAGTATTAACAATACTCGATGATATTAAGGCTCCCTCTACAATTAATACAAACATTCTATCAATTTTATTACTCACAAATAATATTAAACTTTACTCATAATAGAAATGTTAATGTGATAGTGATATCATGTTTACATAGCACATAAACACTATTATTTGTCAGCTCATTGTTGCTTGCAAAACTTTTATTACCATCTTAGCATCCCTAATAAGATTATCAATAAAATACTTTTCTTACTCGGGTGATTTTATTTGCGACTTATTTTAGTATGACGATCCGCCTTTATATTACCCTCAATAATAGTATCACTATTTGTTATTAATATATTTAATTTTAATTCTTTTATCTAACTTATATATATTGTTATAGCATTTATTTAATTATTCATCTCTATTACAAAAATAATTATATGATTAAATATATTGCATACTTGTTATAAATATCTCATTAATCCAACCATACATTTTATATATGTTAAAAAGTATATAATTTAACAATTTATATAACTTCTAATTATGATAAAGACAAGAATCTTAATCTATACCATTATTTTGAGTTTGGTTTAATAGAAATTGAAAAAAATTATAATCATAAAAAAAAAATGAATAAACTAAGGATCATTTTAACAATGGTGAATTAGTGCCTAAAGATTGGCCTAAAATACTATAATATTCAACATTCTCATCACAAATTATATATGAAAACTAAGGATCATTTGGTTATATATATTTTCATAGATTTAAAATTTGAATATTTATTACTATAACATGTTCATTACAATTAGATTTTTAAATAATATTGTAATAATTTATTATGTTTTTGAAATTTGTTTTGTGGATTTTAATGTTGTTTTTTAAATTTAAGTTAGAGTAAGTAGAATCTAATGAGATACCTTAAAAAGATTCAAGTTTTATAATTTAAATCTCCCTCTTATAAATATAGTTTTTTCTAGTCTTACAATTTCTTGTGTCATTTGTTCAATTATTTTAGCTATGGATTTAGCCGCAATCTTGTAGGAGGTATTAAGAAGAGTAATTAGTATCCACCCTCAGATAAAAAAACATATGTTTCCTTTAGGAATTAATTTATCAACCCTTGATTAATAGAATTTAAATGATGGATCCCTTTGATAAAGCTACTTTTTATACCTCATAGAGTCCTCCTTGATGAATGGACATATTGTTTTAAGGAATTGTGTAGCTAAACCATCTATTCCAAGACTTTTTGAGTATTCAAATCCTTCAAGGAAATATCAACCTCCTCAAGAGTGAATAAATTATCTAAATGTGCCTATTTTTTGAGACCAATTATTTTGGGTATGCAAGTGCCAATCAATTCCTCAACTATATCTTGAAGTGGATCTCATTCAACTAGATCAATTAAAAAGTATTTGTAATGTTGGAGGAAAATGGATTTAATATCATTAGAGTTGTCATGGAACTACCTCTCTTGATCAACGATAGATATTATCCACTCTTGAGAATGTAAATATGTTCGAGATAACTAAAAAATAATTTGTATCCCTTATATCCTTTCATCCAATGTAGCCTATCTCTTAATTGAGATCCTCTACCACAATTAAGTTCAAATATTCTAAGTTTTATTTCAATGGAAGCAACCACTCATTGTAGAAAAGTTATTAGTAAGTGCTAAAGCCAAAACAATTTTTTTTTTTCTATTTGGATCCATTTTTTTTCCATTCTAGATCTCTTTCTCTAGCCATATTCTTATTGTAAGATCATAGTAAGGTAGTGAAATAGATTTAATTGCATCATTCCACAATTGTATCCACTTACCATTTTGATGAGGTCTAGGAAAATCAACCAAAGGGATATTAGGGAAGCAAGGTGATCAATTTGATTGAGGTGGGAAGTGTTGAGCTTGAAGGGTAGATTATTAGGTATGAGGAATAAGAAGTTTGAAAAAGTTAAAAGAATCGGGGAGGTGATATGTGAGATAGGTTTAATAGAATCTACTTAAATAAGGGTGTTTTGTGGAGAGGGGACAATGGAAAGAGAAATAAATAAGTTTTAATCTATCAATACAAATAAGTTTCCCTTATTTCAACATCTCTTTAGTTGGTCCAAGTGAACTAGTGATTAGTATAAGAATATTTTTTGTCTAAAATGGGATGTAAACCCCTCATGGTATTTCTAGTTAAGATGTAGGAATTCAATTATTTTTTAGAGAGTTTATGAGAACTAAACCAACTTGTATATTGGTTTTTTCCACCATATCATATTCACCTCCTGTAGCCATTTAGTCATAGGGAGGGCATAAAAATCCATTCCTGACAATCCTGAGATGAGGAGTCATTAGGCATACAATAAAGAAAAAAAATGAATAGGTATTCCTTGGATTAGTAGTAAGCACTGAGCACAATTGTTGTTGGGATCCACTTCTCAATAGATGATAAACTTAGCCAAGTATTGGGAAAGGTGGGTCAACCTTGCATCCTAATATTTTGATTTATTATTTTGTCCTCATATTAGAAAATGAGGCATCTCACTTGTGTTGGTAGTTATTTGTCATTTGTTGAATGCTTCCCAAGGAGGTGTCTAAGATGTTCTAAGAGCATATAATTTCATTATAGATTTAAACCCTCTTATGACATATTCTTATGACATTTAAGAGCATGACTATAGAATATTTAAAGTAAAGTATTGAACAGCATTATGAAAAATCATAAGAAATCTTTTAAGAAATAGCAACTGTGTCAAGGAAAAGATGTGGACATTTTTACAAGAACTTTTTACAAAAAGTGGGAGACCACTTATAATTTTATTTATATATAATATTTCATATATATCTGGTTCAAAGTGACAATCGGGCTGAAAGAACCTTCAAAGAAAGCCCCTAGTTGCAGTCCAAGTAACAAATTTTACACAATATCAAAAAGACCAGTGAGGTCCTAGTACAAATGACCAATTGTTTGATTACAATGTTACAAAAGCACATTGGTTGAATACATCAGTACATATGCACATTCTCTTATGCACCCAAAATACCCAAAAGAAGACATCATACTAGATATACCCGTGACCCAAATACATAACACAATGGAGATTACAAAACCTTACTAAACATAAGATTGATAAGCTAGGAAGCCACTTTCAAAAAGATGCAGATTTTCCACCAACATGTTGAAAGCCATTAACCGAGCTTTCTTTTGTTTCCACTCGTTTACCTTTGTGTTGGCGATCATGCTCAATTGAAGGTTTTGATTTGTTAATATCAGGTACATAACGATAACATAATTTATTTTTGGATGAAGATGGAAGTTGCAAATCATGAATGCAAACATGACTTCTCAAGAAAGAAATGGCATGATATTTTCTTTTTAAATCATCAATCTCCTCCATGGAAATGGCAGATCTGTATCTGTTTAGAACTTGGTAGAGATGTGAAGAAGTGTCATGCATTGTGGATAATAAAATGCCTTGGAATATGTCAACATAGGTCTCTTCTTATGAAACAAAACCTTCTTTGAATAATTAACATTAGAAATTAATACAGTTTGGCGAGCATATTGTATAATCACACTAGAAACCAACAATGGAAGATTGAGAGTCTCAACTAAGAATTCCACCTTATAGATAACATTCATACTAGAATCCAACAACTAAAGATCAAATTTCATAAATAAAGAACTTTCATGTGTTCTATATCATGCCTTTGAGGGGTCCACAAGTACCATGAGCCTTTTTAAATCCTTCTCCATCTAAATGCATCCATTCCAAGACCATTGGGAGGTGGGTATACAATATGAGCCAAGTATTAATTTCTAATGTTAATTATTGAAAGAAGGTATATAAATTATTCGAGCATCTTAATTCTCATACAGAGTTACATCTTAGTCAATTTCTCAATGTATGAGTTCCATATATTTGTAATTTTTTCTTAATATAAAAACATATTTTATTTCATTAAAATTAACCTATCTATTCCATGTTACAAAGGATGCTCTTATTTTAAATTATAAGTATATAATTCAAAATTAATTAGTAATTTTCAAGATAAAGTACACACAATTTCTTTAGTTAAAATAAAATAATATTCTTATTTCCATGTGAGAGTTATGTAGAATGGTAGTTTGATGTCTCGAAAATATTTCTTTCATATATACTAAATTTTTATCATTACATTATGAGTGAATCATCTCAATTATATAGCCAAGCACATCAAAAAGTTATAGAGTGGAAAGAAAAAAAGTCACACATTTATCATATTTTTAAATGTATAAAGTTTCTACCATCAAACTATTTATACTTAAAGATTAAATTATTTTTAAATTTGGTTATTTGGGTTCAACATGTCATGCTATAGGATTTTCTTGTGTTTTCACCATGTTGTCATGTGTAGATAGCTATGTATTTTATAGATTTAGGAATTTTAGAGGAAGGAAAGGTTGAACAAAATGCATAAGGATGAGATGGAGCCTTGTTTACTTTAGGAATTGGTTGAGAATCCCTTTGAGCATAATCGAGGGGTGGTTGGTCCTCTTGTAGACATGACTAATTTAGAAGGCCTTGTCAAGAGAAATTTAGAGGAGATTGGTAGAGACAAGAATCATGTTACAGATGGATTAGTCGAAGTTCAATTCCTCTACCATTCTCTTGAATTGCAACATTCACCTCTTGGCATTTCTTCTAATAATTTAAAAATATGAAGAAGGTTCAAGTTTAGAAGATTATAGGAACCCTTTATTCCCTTTGGTCTCAAGTTTGGAAACTAAAGATGGAAACTCCATTACAAACCTGAACTAGGTTTGAATTCATGGAAAAGGATAAGGTTCACAATAAGATATAGTTCCTTGAAGAATTTTGGATTCAAGTTGTGAAATGATAGATCTACTAATGTTTTTGGGAAAATGACCCTCTTTATTAGATACATTGCCACTATTGGTGGAGTATTTCTAATTGGATGTTATTTTTCTAACTTACAACTATATTTTTCTTGTTGTTGTTCCATGCCAATATGATTGATCATTTTTTGTCTCTTTATTGGTCTTTGTAAAAGGGTGGGTCCCTTTCAAAATTTCTATTTCTAATTCATAAATTCAACCAAAAGTATTTACCCTAAAATTAAAATATAAATAATTTAAACTTTAAAATAGTCTTTTTTGATATTATATAATAGCCTCATGTATTTAATTTATAAATCCTATTATTCTTTATGTTTAATTTCAAAATTTTAATGCTCTCAAGTATAGATTACAAGCACACATTCTTTACATTTTTTCTCTTTCTTTTGTACTATTTTGTATATGGGTGTCTTATATGCATTGCCTCAAACATATAATTTTGATGTCCTATACCTAGTTCTAAATGTAGTTTTATGAATGTATTCCTCCTTTATTCTTTGCTAATTGTAATTGAATATTAGACCTGTTTTTTAAAATATGGCCACCCCTCTCAATTAGTAAAATAAGTCATCTATTTTAGGTGGTGGATATTAATGCTAATTGTTTATTTATTGAACATACATAATCAAGACAACTTGGAAAAGTGTCTTATCTTTCTTTTTCATAAAAATAGTTGGAGCATCCCATGACAAGACACTAGAACATATAAATCCTTTCTTTAAAATGTCATTTAGGTTCAATCCTTTAATTCATACAAATATGAAGTGTTTGTTTGATAGGGATCTCTAGATATAGGGGCTAATTCATGCATGAACTCTATTAAAAAATAAAACACCCATTTAGGAGGAAACATGAGGAATTAATTCTAGGATTTATACATCCTAAGACTTTTGTAATGGAGGTTTATTTTCATTTGAATGGTTCTCATTCACTTTTACTAAATAAAAATTAACAACAAACAAGGCACACCCTTTACTTTATTCTCTTTTGAGTTGTAAAATAGAAAATTTAATAATACCTTCATTTCTTCTAATCCTAATAGAACTATTTTATTATACATTTCATTCAAACAATATAGTTTCTTTCCTCTAAATTTATTCTTTGATTCATACATTTAGTTCACCAACCATTTTTGGAGTAATGTCATAAGACTCAAAGGAAAAATATGAAGAATTTTATCCAAGTTTCCATTGTATGCACCCTAAACTTTATATCATGAACTATTTGATATAATGTCTCAAATAAATTTGTTAATGAATTGTTTGATATAATGCCTCAAATAAATTTCCAATAGTGTTTTTCACGGAGTATGATAGAAATAATGTTTTTGATATAAAGTCTCAAATAAATTTCCAATAGTGTTTTTGATATAATACCTCAAATAAATTTGCTAATGAACTATTTGATATATGGTGCATACAATGGAAACACTATTTCTATCATACTCCATCAAAAATTACCATGAACTATTTGATATAATGCCTCAAATAAATTTGTTAATGAATTGTTTGATATAGGGTGCATACAATGGAAACACTATTTCTATCATACTCCGTCAAAAATTACCATGAACTGTTTGATATAATGCCTCAAATAAATTTGTTAATGAAATATTTGATATAATGCCTCAAATAAATTGGAGGTGCCCTAGTAGAAATGTATGCAAAATGTGGAAGCATAGACAAGGCATGTTAATTTTTTGACAGAGTAGAAATGTATCATAGAAATAGTGTATGTTGAAAAGGCTTTAGAAATTTTCAAACAAATGCAGTTTCAAATCAACAAATTTGAAAAATTTTGCATTTAGGGTTTAGAAATTTAACTAACAAATGCATTTTGAAGTCTATGAAATTTGAATTTGACAAACCTGGTGAGATATGCAAGTCAGGTTGATGAACTGTGGATAGATGAATCAAAGTTTTTCATTCACCATTTGATGTTCACATTCGCCATTCGCCACAAGCACAGAGCACAGGGAAAGCAAAAAAAAGAAAAAAATGACAGTGACAATTTCATATTTTTTTTATGCCTTATTTGAGGGGGATCGGTCGAACCCATGTTCGACCGAACCCCTTAAAATATTAATTTTTTTTGTTTGTGTTTTAGGATTCGGCCAAACCATAGAGTTCAACCGAACCCATTGAGTATGGGGAAAGGAAGAAAAAACAAATTTCCTTCCTCATAAAATTTGTAAACCACTATTGTGGTTTGACCCAAGGGATGCAATGTGTTGCATCAGGCCACCAAGAGGAATGTAATATGTTAAGATAGATCATGCTTATGAAGGACATCACACCCAATGTCATCTAAAAAGTGACAAACTCATTGTATAAAGTAACAAGGATTTGCTAAGAACCAAGAAAAGGAAAAATGCAAAATGAATAATGTCAATGTATGCCCCCACTTTAAATGAATTGCTACACACAGTTCTATGAGCAATTACTTTAAAGCAAAAAATGAAAAATGTAAAAAGAAACAAGACATGAGATCCAACATGGAAAGCCCCTATGCCAAGTCATATGTTTCCAAGGAAGGTTGCGTCATGTAAATGAAAAAGGAACAAAAGAAAGAGGGATTTCCCCAAAAAAAGGAACACACCAAACACATAAGGGATCTATGGATTTTGGGTCAGTATGTTCGTTGTTGTAATGTTTTTATTAAAGAACTTGGAATTGTCATCATTCCCCAAATACATAGAATTGGAAGAATGACACAAAGAGAGCAAAAATAAAAGAAAAATAAAATTTTTTTTGGGTCAACATGGAAAAGATATTGTGGTCTCAACGCTTTGCATCATCCCCAAAAGGAAAAACACAAAATAAAAGTGAAAAAGAAAGTAAAAGGGACCTATGTGTCAACATGGAAGAGATATAGGGCATCTTTATGCTTTGTGTCATCCCCAAAAGGAAAAACACAAAACCAAAAGGAAAAGAAAAAAACAAAAAGTGAAAAACATTGTACGCCATATAGAAGAATAGATGTATAAATAGAAGAATGTCACAAAGAGAGGGATAATTTCAAATGTCACATCATGGGGAAACATGATACGCACATGGAATCACACAAAAGAAAAGAAAAAGGAAAATGTAAAAAGGCTAGTAATGCAAATGTAAGTCATGCATCAAACAAGTCATCCACTTCCTAATGTCAGGAGGGTAAACAACATGGCTAAGGGACAAGGACAAATGAATTACTAGGACAAGGCTATCAACTTCTAGCCCCCACTGAGTGTAAGGAAAGAATGAGCTAAGATAGGTGATGGGAAAGGTCATGTAATAGTAAGAATGGAAAATTCTACAACTATTGCATGATGAGGTTGGTGATAGGGTACTATGGGATGATAGGATAACAGTCGATATCAGTGAAATGATACTTAGTTTGTCCTTCAATGTCTAGAATTCATCAATGCGATGTCCAAGAACATGATGGTATTTATAATATGGTATGTTGGAATCTTTAGGATGGATGACCAACCTATTTGAAGGTGGTAAGAGTATAAGACCTCTATTTAAAAGAATTTATAGTTTCCTTTCACATTCAGGTGGTGGATGGAGAAGAAACTTTATTTTTTCAATTTGTAAGGTCATTTGCACTTAAGTTAGATTCACCTTTTTCATGGATTGAAGAAGGAAGAGGACCCATGGGGATCCTAGCATCCTTTTCATTGGAATCATTTAAGGGTTGTTCATGTGGAAGGAGGATATTCAAGTTGGGAGGGGAATCAAAGATCATTGTGCCATCATCCCGAAGTATCCAATATTCAAAAGGAGGCTTGTCATGATAAGGAGGATCTTGATATCCTAACCCTATGGTGTTTTCATTTGTTGGTAGTTGTTCTAAAAGTTTGAGAATGTCATGTTCAGATGTCATGTCACAACCTTGTTTGCTTAAGATGGTAAAACCCTTTCCATATGTGTCTTTAAGGTTGACTGGTGTGTTGGTAACTTTTTTAGCATAGAATGGTTGAGGAGGCAGTTGTGTAGAAGAACTAGGTCCACCTATTGGAGGGAACTTAGGTCCTTCATTTGTTTCAGGATGTAAATAACCAAACATATCAGGAGGTGAGATAGTAGGAAGGTCTTGTGACTTCATGGATGGGAAAAAGGTTGCATTGGCTTCAAGGTTGTCAAGGAATTCATTTAAGAACTTATGCATGTTATCATCATCTTCTCCAATGATGTCAATAGCACAAGGAGGACATTCATGAGGAGTTTAAGGAGCATGAGGAAGCTCAAGGTCATTAGGATCAGTTCCAAAGGTACAATTTGACATGGTTACTAAAGATTTTAATGACATAAAAAATTTATTAAAGCAAAAAGCCATGATGAAAGTAAACTAAATGCAATAAATAAAAAATATGGAAAGTATGATAGAATGCAGTAATAGAAAAATCAAATGCATAAAATTCCTAGAAAATGCAAGAAATTATAGTGCAAAATGTGTAGAAAAACTAAGTCACCCAGTGTGGCGAATTAGTCCCAGTGAGGATTTTTTTGAGTTTTTTCAGCAATTTTGAATGCAATTTGATGTGTTTTAGATTTATAGATGCAACTACAGTATGAAAAATGCAGAATTTTTGTTGTTTTCAATGTAAAAATGATGCAAAAATACAAGTTATTTGAGCTTTTCACTAATGCAATTTTTTTAAAACCCTAGGATGCAATTTAAACAATGCAACACCTAATACAATGCTAATGCAAATGAAACCTAGGATGCACTTGAAATTAGAAGTAAATATGTTCAAAAGTCGGGTTCACCAAAATGTGGACAATGATTTTGGGTACCCAAGGTGGCCTCTAACACTTCTAGGTTTTTCACCTAAAAGGAGAGGAATTGGGTCCAAAATGCAAATGTCTACACTCAAGATTAATGTAAATGTAATGAAATTTATCTAAATATGATTTTATAGTGCAATAAACTAAAAAGGAAATGATTTAATGATGCTAAACCTAAGAAATGCAAAGTGTTGGAAAACACATTGTGATATGCAAAAACACCTAAAAATGCAAGTAAATGATGAAATAGCTTAACAAAATTGAAGAGGTGCACCCATAATCTAAAATCTAATGTGGAGATATTTTGGAATCCTATAGAGATGACCGAAAATGTTGACTAGGACACTTACGCCAAGCTGGGTGACTTAGTCCAATTTCGGGGAAAACTTGCCAAAATAGGAATCTTCCAAATATCTATCCAAAAATATAGAAACCACTTTTTAGGTGTGGTAGTGGGACTAATTCACCACTAGTGGAAACTTATTCCACCTGCATATTTTTATAATTTTAGGATAGAATCTTGTAGCTTCAAGTCTGCACTTACTTTTCTAACAAGTGTCTGATCTTGCTTCTGCAAAAAACAGGATAAAAAGAGTCTCCAAGCTCCAACTAGGTTTTTGTTGACTTGAATAGCTTTGATGATTTGTTTACCACTTTTCAACACATATTTCTTTGACAAATCTTCCTGCAAAGTCTACAAACACACATGCAAAGAGGGAAAAATGGTTGAGGGTTAGTGCATAGGGGTTTACCATGGTCAAACCCCACTTTGGTAATCAAACCATATAAAATGAAATGAAATGAGAAGAGAATGATAAATAAATAACATACAATGTCATAAACTTACCAAACCATTGATGTAGAAATCTAAAGATATGCAATGAAGTGCTCCAATGGATGACTTGATTATGCTTAGAGTGCTTGAATACTTGAAAGATTGAAGGCTTAATGAGTTATAAGATTGCAAGAGATTAGGAGATGAAAAATGAGGAGAGAAACCCTTATTTGTAGTTGATTTTCCAATATTTCCTGAAAATAACACATCACAGGATGACCTCAAGGGTTAGAGAATAAAATCCTGCCAGAAATTTGAAATAATTTTGATTTTTGTCCCAAAAAGGACTAAGTCACCCCTATTGGTGGCTTAGTCCCACTTAAAAAATTTAAGTGGGTGTCAGGAATTAGAGGGCATTAAATGTTGTCTAATGGGAATATCCTCAAAAAAACACTTAAGAATGGTTGGAAAGAGCATTAAGGGGACATTTAAACATGAGAAGTTATTTGAGTGAATAATGATGAAAGAGTCCTATAAGACTTAGTAAGTGATAAAAATGAGTTATTTGAGTGAATAATGATGAAAGAGTCCTATAAAAGTGTGAAAGTGGGTTACAACACTTCACAACATCTAAATTACAAGACATCCTAGAAATCTTAATGATTCAAAAGGGTCGAAGACCTAAAGTGAACATGTTGACCGCATTACGACATTAAATCTAGGAAAAATTATGCCAAAGTCCATAAGAGAGGCTCAAGTGAGAATAAAAATGTCAACTATACATTTTTTGGTGACACATCAGGATTTAATTTCAAATCTTGGTAGGTTTAAGCCTCCTTTAATTAATGAATTCATATGGTGGCTTGTTGTGGGGTAATTTCAAAATATTAAGCATAGATGAGTATAAATACAAGGTTCCTTCACTCATTTTGATAACAAGCATTCAAGTATTCATTCCTAAGGAAAGTTTATGAGATCAAGAGCAATTCATCAAGCATTTGGAGCAATCATCAAGATTCAAGCATCATATCAAGGATATTGTTGCATCATGTTTGTTATTGTGCTAACATTTGTGATGTAGGTTTTATGATTCAAGCAAGTGTTTTAGGAAAGATCAACATCATTCGACCAAGAGTCAAGAACCACATCCATTGTAGCCATTTCAAGAATATTTGCAGCCTCTTATTACAAGTATTTGGTGAGTTGCAACATAGTGTTTTGTTCATTCATCATTTCTCTCCATTTCATTCTATTTCAAGGTTTAATTACGAACAAGGGGTTTGACCAAGGCAAACCCCCATTTACTAACAATCAACAAGTTTTTCATCTTTTGCATGTTTGTAATTGTAGATTTAGGTTGAAGACTTGAAAATCATTTGAAGTGAAAAGTTTTAAAGTTGTAAAGTTGTGTTGCAAAGTTGTCATCTTCACGGAAACTCACCTACATGCTAGATCTAGAAGTTTCAGAACCCAGGATTCAAGAAGAAGGAAGTGCAGACATCAAGCCTCAGGACCACATTCAGAGATTCTAGAAATTTAGTAAGGGCGTCTTAGACCTCCAAGTGGAATTTTACAGAGATTCTTTCAAATCATGTTTTGGCATCTAAAGATTCCACATTTTCCCTAAAAAATAGCAGCACGACTAATAAGATAATAAGGGCATCTTAGTCCTCCATAGCGCATTCTGATAGTATTTTTACATTTCCAGAATCCTCATCACATTTCTAGACTTCCCAAGTACACATAACCTAACTTGTGGAATTATTTCATTATTTGCATCCATCATTTAGATTGCATTACTAGGTTTTATGAGTTGAATGTTAACTTGTCTCTTCCAAGCTTTTGCTTGGTGGCGAACCCCTCAAAGCTTAAAGAATCCCCTCCTAGGTTTTCCTTGTTGAGAATTGACTCACTCTTTGGGTTGATAGTCAATCCAATTTGGGATCCTAAGACATTATTGAATGACTAAAGGAGAATAAGGTGGGCATCTCCCCTAAACCCTATTTTCTTTCTAGTTTAAAGTGTTGTCAGGAGTTAATGCTACCAACCCATACTCGCATGTCATTAACAAAGCTAATTGAAGGGATATTGACTAAAACTTCATTCCTTTTCACATTCATTGGTTCAAACAAATGCATTTCTTCATAGGGCTCTACATATTTTCACCATTGTTCTTAAGGAAGATTGGCCTATGTTTCTACATGAAAGGGTGTGTATGTGTGTTTCCCAACTAGTTTTCATTCTTGGTGTGTTTTTCTTGTCACCTGCTTGCTCGTATGCTCATGTGTTGTGTTCTCCTAGCTCAAATCATTCTTCTTTCTCCTTCTTCCTCCTAGTTGTCGCTCATATTGTCCAAGTTAGTTAATTTATGAGCCTTTAACTTGTAATTTATTTTACTTAATTGGCTTGCTTGGTATGAGTGTGTATTTAGGTTTTGAGTTTGTTGGTTCATGGCTTGATGTCATTTTGTGTTCTTGTTGGTTTTCATTTTAGTTTTATCTTTTTTCTTCTCGGTTCTTTGTCTAGTTTTGGCATTCCTTTGGTCTTTTCTTTCCTTTTCTATTTTTCCCTATTTTGTTTTTTTTTCTCTCACCATTTTTTCTTAGCTCTTTTTGCCTACTAGATTGTATGTCTTGTTGGTGCGCCAATCGATGATGTTTGTGACATCATCATTGGGCATTGGACCTTGGGATTTCCTTGTGTTATTCCCTTGGTCATTTTGGTGGTTTAAGTTTTCATCTTTATTAGGTGTTGAACTTCACAATGTTTGTTGCTTGCTTGAAAAAATTGCAAGGGGCAAGGAGAAACCTCGATCTTCGACCAATGACCTTACCTTTTACTTAGCTAAGGTGATCAATGACTTTCAGACATCAAAATTCAAAGATCCTCCTTGCCTCTTTGATGCATGAGCATCCACGATTGACTAGAAACCTTGTATCAACCAAAAATAAAGTTTTTTAATTTTTAATTTCTTAAGGTTTGGTGATTTTGTAGTTGGAGAATAGATTACAATTCATTGGCCAAAATAATGTAATAAATAATTGGCCTTATTAAATTGTTGCAAAATCTTGATGTGGGAGATAGTTAGGAGGAAAATATTGAAAAATTAAAAAGCTAATCTTGGCATGGATTTTTTTGGGAGTTACTAAAATGCATCTTGGAGAATTTTATGATTTTTCTAATTATTGGAACAACCTTTTCAAAGGAGGGGAAAATCTGATTTTTGAAATTAGTGTTAAATGTTTTATTTGGCAAATTTTTGAGTTGGTCTTGGGTGGCATATTTTTGGGAGGAAAAAGAGATAGGTGTGGCTTTTCTTGGGGAAAGAGAAAATGATATTTTGTTGCAGGTTTTGAGGTGATATGCACCAATAAAAACTGGTGGAAGATTACTAGTTATTACATCAATGATTTTGCAATTGAATATTGCAAGTTGAAGGGACCTAGAGAGCTTCAAATGAAGAGGGATTGAAGGAGATCATTTATGTATTTGATCTTGATATTATATATCAAATTTGTAATAGCTTTCTTAATGGTTTATTGTTAGATTTCCAGAATCTGTTGCTAGACTAAAATACTTCCACAAAAGAGAGAATGATGGCGAGAATGCTTGCTATCAATATGCAAGATTGATTAATGATTGAATTGATACAAATGTACAAGATGAGGCTTGCTTATAAAAGGAAAGCATGCAACAACTAAATCTTATCTTGAGCAAAAAGATAGCTCAATAAGATAAAGATAAGATCCTATAACTTAGGAATTAAAGATTGCCTAAGTAAACTTATGAAGATGTAATTAAATAGTTAATTACACCAACACCCCCCCATAAGTGCAACTTAGGGAGAAGATTATAATGCAAACTACTATGGGTCCCGGCAACTAGGCCATGTTAGGTACCCATTTACAGATGCAAATGAAATGCAAACTCTCATAAAGCAGAGAAAAGGGGAAAACCCAGTGGGAAAAAACCCCTCTCCAAAAGAGAGAAAACAAAAAACAAGCATGATAAATGTAAGCATGATGTATGGAGGACTCAATGATACCCCCCAAGGACTACATCCATCATGAATATACAATAAATGACCCCCCATAAGAGGGAAGGGATGAGATAAGATATCCTCTACAAGATAAAGAAGCTCCAAAGACAATGAAGAATACCTGGAAACAAAAGATGACCCAATGTCTGTAAGCAACACATCTCCCCTTAGGAAGAAACAAATCCATAAGCTGATGAAGAAGCCACTCCATATCCAACTGAAAAGAGGAAGAATGAACGCTCAACATGTATGCCTCTGAAAACTGAGTAGGAGCCTCCAAGCTTGAATGAGCCACAACATAATCATGGTCAGACTCAACCAAGAAACATGACAAATCAAGTGATGGAGGAGACTCATAAATATCAATCTCCAAAGACAAAGAAGATGGAATAACAGTTGTGCTAAAACTGTCATCAAAGAGGAGAGAAATCCCCTCAAGTGTGTCCTCCAAATCTGTAATATGAGACTCTAGGAACAAGGTAGAAATCCCTGTCAAATAATCATCCCACAAAGCAAGATCTGAAAAACTATGGTTATCCTGCTGAGCAGAAGCAACAATGGCTGAAGAAGCAGGAGGTGGAGGTGTAGGAAGCTCAGCACTGGTCTCTAAAATACCAAGGTGTAGATGACCAAACTTCTCCTCACTAATATGGGTCACACTCAATGGAGTGTGTGATGCAGTCAAAGGAACATTATCAGGTTCTAAAGCAAAATGTGAAAAAGAATATACTCGAGATGAATGATCAACCATCCCGATTGCAACAATATCCCTAGTCTCCAAGTCCCTTATATACACCCTATCAGGAGTGAACTCAACTGTTTTACCTTGACCCCCATGAGTAATTTGATAAATAGAAAGAAGATTAGTGGTCAAAGAAGGAACACAAAGAACATCATTGAAAGTCCCTTCCCCAATACCAATAGAACCCTTCCCACTTACCTTCATGAATGTATTGTTACCCATCAGAATGTGAGGTGAATTACAAGGCTCAAAAGAAGAGAACATTTCCTGTGAAGATGCCATATGATGAGATGCCCCTGAATCAAGAAGCCATCCTTGAGAATTAGGACCTGTAGAGGCCAAGAGTGCATGCCCTTTCATATGTAGCCCAGAAGTGGATGTTGTGTTCTCTGACTGTGATGATGATGGAGCTGCCGAATGTGATGGTGAAGAAGAAGTAGAAGACACTGATGAGGGCAGCTGAATGTTATTCTTTTGAAGAAGGTGGGTGAGTTCATCAATCTTCTTATTATAACATCTATGCTCATCATGTCCTAACCTTTTGCAATATGCACATTTGGACTTCTTCTTTTTTGATGATTCCTCTTTTGAAGAGGATGAGGACTCAGGAGTGCCATGTGAAGGAGAATCTTTACCTTGCTCATTTGACTTGGTTTCCTTTTTGTGCTTCTTTCCTTTGCCACTTGAAGCCTTTGTATCATTTGCAATAAGAGCTTGAGATGTTGAAGACTTCAATGTACCCATGTGCATCAACTTTGCTTGTTCCCTTGTGAGTTGTGCAACAAATTCATCAAGAGAAGGCATTTTATATGTATCGCCAAGAGCATCCATTGTAGCATAGAAAGTAGAGACAAACACAGAATATGAAGAACCAAGCTTAGCAAGGATAGAAAGTATCATTTGTTCATCCTCTTTAGTTACCCCACAATTAGATAATTGTAATCTAAGAGAATTGAGCTTAGAGAAAAAGTCTTGGACATTGTCAAAATCTGAAGGATTAATACCCATGAGTTCATTCTCCAACTTAAATTTCCTCATCTTATCTGGCTTACCAAAGAGACTCTCTAAAGTATTCCAAGCTTCATTAGGATGAGTACAAGATGCAACATGATATCTAAGATCTGGAGAAATGGACAATTTCAAAGTACCAAGAGCTTCATCTCTTCTATCAAGCCATTTTCTCTTCTCTTTTGCTCCCTGTGGTTCTGGATCTTGACCAAATGTGATTCGTTGCAACTTTGATTTTAACAATAACAACTCCATTTGAGATTTCCACTCATGATAGTTATATGGAGTTAGAAGTACAATTTTTGGAAAATCCATGATACAATGAGATAAACAACAAATTTCCCTCACAATACAAGAAATCAACCTCTTTGTCCCAACAAGATTTGCACTTTTTTTTTGCAAATTTACAATAATATGTCCCAAAAAATCAAATCAGTTACAAGCTGAAAATATGAAAATCTGGAAACAAATCTGCAAAAAATGCATGATAAGATCTGAAGTACTCCTGAATACCTTCCAAATGCTGCAAATTTGGAGAAAATCGGAGATCGGAGCACAAAGATATGAGCTCGGAAGCAGAAAATAATGATCGGACTTCAACCTGGAAAAAGAGGCACAAAACTACAAAATCTCTGCAAAATATCTGCACCACTGAAAAATTCAGATCTCCACCTTTCCGACGATATTTTGTTTGAAAAATTTCGCCTCCGTTAGCCAAAGTTATGATAAAATGAAAAAAAGGCCTATAAATAGGCACTTGGGAGGGAATCACAGCAAGCCAAGACTAAATTGGCACAAATTTTGGGCACTGGAGGCCGAAAATGTGGTCATGCATATGACCTCAGGTTCTCCAATAAAATATAAAAATACGCCAATACAAATCCCCGTGGGCAATACAATGGTCAACAAATATTTACTGGTCGGCTTTACAAGGTTTCAATACAAAGTCTATTAAAAACTTTTGATAATAAATATGAAACAATACCCAATTAAAAAATTGTACCAGCGACCAGTAGTTAGTGCATACGCCGAAAAAGTAGACCCGTCCCTCAGCAAACCATCAAAAAGATCCCACCATACACAGAGGGCAGATAAATGCTCGGCCAATAAATAAACCTCCGTTTAAAGATATGTACCCGCCGATGGAGCCGCTGATAAATGCTAAATGACAAGCCACGGCCGGATCTTGGCAGTGACCACAGTGCGGATCTGATACGGAGAGGACAGAGCCAGTACTTTCAACAGTGTATCTTACAGTAAATTAATACCATGCCACAGATTGTGATAAACGCGCCAGCAACCATGCCAATGTGGCCGACAAGGCTCATACCCTCTGATGGATGCCGGCTACGGATCTGACTGGCGTAGGTCAAGAGGACACAATGACAGCCGATGGCAGTGGATCTAACGGCCAATGAACTGTGATCGGTGATGTCAATGGATCTGACGCGGGCAATAATAAAGGATCCACATGATTTGACCCTGCATGTGGAGCAATAGGAATGGAGATGGCCAATCAACTTTAAAAGGTCGATAACCAGTACAGGTCAGATCTATGTACACTGAGCACAGTATGCCTCTGATGGTGAGACCGATCTGCAAATATTTTAAATAAAATCTTGACAAAAATATTTCCTAATATAATATGCCAAATATGCCGACAAATAATATTTGCCCAATACAATATTTTGCCCCAAAATATAACAAACAAAACGCAGAAAATATTTTCAAAATATTTTTTTGCGAAAAATATGAAAATCGTACTGCACAGGGAGTTATTCCAGCAAAAAAAATTTGCTTCAAAAACAACTTTACCCAATATAGGCAAATTTACAGTCAAAATTCGTCTGCGGAAGCTTCTAAAATCAACCGCGAGGTTCTTGAAACCCCAATCACGCGCGCCGACAAAAACTTCGAAGCCAAAAGCTAAAACCCTCGGATCAGGAAGGAGTCCGCCCAGCCACTGGATGCTCACGACCATGTTAGATTTCCATAAATCTGTTGCTAGACTAAAATACTTCCACAAGAGAGAATGATGGCGAGAATGCTTGCTATCAATATGCAAGATTGATTAATGATTGAATTGATACAAATGTACAAGATGAGGCTTGCTTATAAAAGGCAAGCATGCAACAACTAAATCTTATCTTGAGCAAAAAGATAGCTCGATAAGATAAAGATAAGATCCTATAACTTAGGAATTAAAGATTGCCTAAGTAAACTTATGAAGATGTAATTAAATAGTTAATTACACCAACATTTATATCAGCCCATATGGCTGTAAAACAATGTAATTTCAAATTTGTCTTGTTATTAAATGATTTTAGGAGAGTTTGAAAGAGAAATTGAAGACACTCTATATATATTTTTGTGTTATCCAAAATACTTTTAGTCACATTGTATGTTGTTGTAAATTTATGAATGAGGCTTGATTTTCTCTTTTATCACTCTTGCTTATAGAGGTGCAATGGGTATTAAGGATCCCTAACCTTTGATCCTTGATTTTGGTGTGGAATATTACACTTAGTAAAAATCCTAGTCTTCATTTTATTATTTTAGATATTGGATGTCGGGTATCCCATTTGTTCATTTCCTTATAGAGGTAGGAGGTATGACAAACCCCCAACCTCCGATATTAGTTATCACGAAGGATTATTTTCATCATGGGGTGATCCCACAATAGTGGTTTACAATTTACGGTAAACTTGACACAAAATATTATTTTTTTTAAACTAAAACTTCACTTTGGGCACCTATAGCGGCTAATAGCTTGTTGAGAATTTGAAAATGATGCAAACTAGAGTTTAAGTGACATTTTTTTGTAGATTATAAATATATTTTTTCAAAAATTTTGGAATCAAATTGCATTTCTTTTCCATCTCCCTCGAAAACTTATTTTCGAGAGAAACAACATTTTAAAAGTGGAGCTCAACGTATGGTAGCATAACTTTTTTTTTTTTTTTTTTTTTCCATGAAAGAGGATAAAATTCTAATTTTTTCAGATTTAGATTTGTAACTATGATATCTAGTGCTTCCAATTGGTTAGATAGTTTTTTATTAAATATTTTTTCCTTAATCAAGTTTCAAATTCAAGCCAATTACAATTCAAACATAAGCCTTGATGTATTTTAACTTTTTTTGTATGTATCAAAATTCATTTTTGTTGGATCAAGGAATTCAATATCACGGTGCACTCATATTTTCCGAAAAATTACGATATCACACTATTTTTCCACATGTGCAAAACAAAAGAGGCTTGATTTTTCGATGAAAATCTACATTCACAAGAAATAAAAAATAAATATAATAATTAAATTAAATTTATTTAAAATTATACTTTTTGGGAAGCTTATAATAAGGACTACAGACAAAAAATAAATTTTAAATGAATTCATTTGATCCCCCAAAAGGTAAATCAAAAGTGATTTTTTATCAGCATTTTGATAGGTGTAAAGGAGACTCTATTATAGGTATGGTTTAAAAATAGTAGGGTTATATCCAAGGGGGTTTGCTCTAAGGTAGTTTGATCAAACCCTCTTCAATTGGAATGCTTTAAATGAAATTTTTTAAGGATTAAATCATTATATTTTCTAAAAACATGTGATTTAAGCAAAAATCAGAATCTCCCCGAAATTGTAAACTAGCTTTGTGGGATCACCCCATGGTAAATTTTCCAATAAATTCTTCATTGAGATCCTTTCAAAATGAAAAAATTTAGATAAACGAATGTGAATTGGGGCTCAGCATTGGGATTTTATTTTAAGAAATACCTAAGTGAAACATGAAAGTAAAATGAAAAAACCTTGCAACCTAATCTTTGAAGTCCTTTTAGACTTTGCAAGTCAGGAGTACCCTTTACATAGTACCGATAACAAAAAGGTATCGAGTAAAGGGGATCCTCGATCCTTGATACTTGATCGAAGACAAATAGTTCTTAAGAGATCTTTTTCTAACAATTAAATGATACATGCCTACCCTAATTATACTTCATAGAACACTTAGCCAAAATGTCTTCCTTTGTCACATCTTTTAGAAGTTGAGTATCGTTGATACCTCTTACCTCTTGCTTATAGAGGTGCAAAGGGTAAGGGTTATCCCCAACTCCCAACGTCCAAGAATGATTGCTTTCTTTTAATTGCTATAAAAGAATAGATGCATCTTCTATATTCAAAGGCTAAGGTTTAAAATATGAAGTGAGGTTGATTAGTAAATTTGGTGGCAATGAGTAAATCAAAAAATGAACTCCGATCCCTGAAGTCCTTTTGAATTTTGTGGGTCGGAGATACTGCTTAACCACTACCATTGCCAAGAAGGTAAAGGGTATAGGGGATCCCCGATCCCCAACACCTAATCAAAAGATGAAACATATCCTCACAAAGACTTTATTAATGAACAAAGGGTAAAGGATATATTTGATATCCAATACCCTAGAGGATTTTAAACTTAGCAACAAAAATTCATTTCATAGGTATCGGGTATCAGGGATTCTCGATCCTCGATACTTGAAGTTTTTTAATAACAAAATGATGAAAGCTTAAGTATGTATATAAATGGTAAAAGCTAAGTGGGAGGCCTGAAGGCCTATCCCCAAAGCTATTATATAACTTCAGCTTGACAAATTATAACTTTGAGATAAGAGTATATATGGCCTAACATGATTTATCTGGTAGGTTTTCTCTTCTTGGTGTAGAAAAATGATAATGCATGGTATTCTTTTTTGAAAGAAATATGCCTTCAAAATATTTTGAGGAAGAAAAGTAATAATTTAAAGAATACCACCCAATGGAAAGGATCTGAATCAGATCATGCCAACTTAGTTCAATCACTTTGCTAGATAATTGGAGATAGGTGGAAATCGCTACTGATATCTAACCATGTTTTGTGATGAGTGATGTTGCCAAGGTTGTGCATGAAGTGTTCTTCAAGTGTCACAAAAGTTAAATATGTCCAAGGATGTGAGCGATAATTTCTAGAGAAATCAAATCACATATCATGTGCCTGAGTTTAGTGACGTTGGGAAATTTGAAGACTATTGCTTGTTTCAATTTACTTGTTATTTTTATGCTTCTCTAATTTAGCAAGAAACTCGACTACAATTGGGGCACCTAGTTCAGTCTTATTTTATTTTTAAGTTAGACTTGACTCCAACTGGGGCACCCAGTTGTGCTTTTATTTAATTTTCAATTTGCTTTTAGTTAAAAAAACTCAAGCACTGGAGGTACTTCTAGTTAGTTTTTTTTATCATATCTACAGTTTTAGGAACTTTTTTTTCTATAAATGTTTGATTTTGGATCATTTCTAAGGGTCCAAATTCTTATGCAATTTCTACAACTACAAACAATACAATCTCGGTGTGGAGTTTACCTATTGACTTTTGTGTGAAGGGCTTTGATTTATTTATCTGAGGATTACACATGTATTGTATGCATTAGGATTTAACACCATGGTGATGGTATCATCATTATATTTTAATCACAATTACTAAATTAATGAGATATGAGTTAAATCTATGTAATTAATACTTTTTCCCAGATCTATGCATGATTGACAACATTTTGGTTGAATGAAAAATTCAAAAATCTTGTGTTTGAGTTTCCTTTAAAGATTACATTCCATTAATAGTAGATGTGTGAATGTTATCTATGTTAATGGTTGTTTGAAAGATCTTATTTAAACATGTAGACATGATTAATAGAATGCTTTGTGTTGTTTTCTGAATAGAGTTAGATTCATTTTGATAATTTATGTAGGTTTCTTTTGAAATATCTCTTGTTACCCTTATTCTCTTTTGTCTTTTATTTTGAAACATGGTTATTGAAATAGTTTGAAAGAACATTCAATCATTTCAAATCTGCTTATGTTCTATACGCAATCTGAGTCTAATCAATGAAAATATTATGTTGTGATTGTATTTAAATTCCTAGCTTTTTAAAAAATTATGGATCCCTCGTGTAATCATGTTGTTCTTATCGATGTGTCATCCACACTGTCAAGAATCGTTTATACTTCTTTTCAAGAGGGGCAATAATGTTATTACTTGGTACTTTATGAGTGACTAGCCTCCCCCTCAACACAACCTAAATACATATTGTTGATGGTGATATTTTTTTTAAAATATTTAATATATAAAAATTGCTAATTAATGTGATTCATACCACAAAAGGGATGATGTGACAGTCAAAGCACGAATGACAACAGATTTGACTGAATAGGTACAAACTGTAGACATGAAAGGGTACAAGGCTTATGCTATAGATGCCAATTATAAAGATAATTTTTCATAGAATATGCAGGGACTTGTAGGAAATGATCTATATGGTACAACTGGTATGACCAAGTATGGATTCGTATGATTATATGACCTAAATTCTTTTACCTCATGCCCCAACAAAAATCTTACATTTTGATGATTTGACAACCGATCCTTAGGTTCTTAGGCCTTTTAGAAGCAATGGAGAGGTCATTTTTTGCTCAAACTACTCCTAAAAATTAGTTTTCCTCTCAGATCTGGCAACTAAAACCCTTCCTCAAACCCTTGTAGACTAGTCAATATATGATGAAATTTGACAAAACAAAAGTAGAACTTGATTTTCTCTAATTCCTTGGATTAAATGGTGAGGTTCTCAAGACCACAAATCACACCCAACAAATATTTAATGCTAAGATAGGTCCCTCAAATATGGGAAGAAAGTCTGCAACACTGAAGCTTTGATACCATGTAGGAGTTTCTGGTGAACTCCTAAACACCACAAGATCACCAAGAAGACAACAATAACTTCCAAAAGAGAGATGGCATAAATGTCATGATATGATTAAGGATGCAAGAATACCAAAATTAATATGGCAACCAAAATTATTGGTGTAAATAAGTCTTGCACCTAGTTAATTCATTACCAAGGGACTTATTTACATGTTAGTTAAGTTTACTTAGGTCCTATGAAGGAATCTTTCTAGAAGGTGTTAGTTGTCATTAGTTGTTATCTTATCTTTTGACTTGTAACACATGTGAACCTAGGTAAGTATGATAAGTTGTCTCATGTCATATGATTAAGACAATTGTCATAATCTTATGACATCTTGTATCTCACCTTGGCTATATAACCAAGGCATCTCTACTACATTGTAATCACAATCATATTGATACTTGAATACATTTTATTCTTGTCACATTCCATTCTCTCTCTTTGTTCTTTCCATTTGGTTTCAAGATCTTGGCAGCCATAGCCAATTCTAACAAAAATGAATATGACAATGTATATATGAAGCCTTGCTTATATGGGTATGATGAGGGATAGGATTAGACAAGATCATGAAAAGTGTCTCAATCCTATTTCATGAGATAACTAATCATAACTACCTAGGACACATGTGTTAAGAATCAAAAGATAAGATAAGATCTAATGACAACTAACACCTTATAGAAAGATTCGCTCCTAGGAACTAAGTAAACTTAACATGTAAATAGGACCTACTAATGAATAGATAGGTAAAACACCTATATACACCAACATAATACATGATAAGTATATTACTTACCCATGGATGAATTTGTAGGAATCACTGAATAATTTGTTATCATGCAATTTTTCCCTTATAGAAGGTTCTCTTCATTCTTTTTTCTATGACAACTCATTAAGATACCTCTAATCACCACATCTTTCCCTTCATATTTAATCTTAATCTCAATGGATTTGGGTGAAGCCACAATAGTGGTTTACAATTGAAGTGAGGAAGGAAAACTCACAAAAAATGAATGCATGGCAAAAAAATTGATTTTAGGGGTTCGTACAAACCTATTGGTTCGACCGAACCCATTAGGGGTTTGTTAGAACCTAGGTTCGGGTGAACCCTCCTAATACTTTCCCACCAAAAAATCCATCAAAACTCCTTATAGAAGGGGGGTTCGAATGAACCTTGGTTCGATCGAACCCCTAGGGGTTTGCTCGAACCCCTAGGGGTTTGTTCAAACCCCCTTTATTCCTCATCCCCTCCCTGAGACACAAAAAAAACCTAAATTTTAGCACTTCGGAGGTTGGGTTGAGGATGAAAATGGTGGAATCTTCGCAAACCCAACTTGAATCAGGTAGTCCTCAGAACAAGCTATCCAATGAATATAATTTTAATATGTTTTGGTTTTATTATGTATTTGTTTTTTTAGTTTTATTAAACATAGGTTTTTCATCAAAAATGGTCTTTGTTCTGCACATGTGGAAAAATAGCAGACTATAAAAAAAAAATTAAAAAAATGAGTGCACCAGATATTGAAGTCCTTGATCCAACAAAAAAAATAAAAAAATTTGATATATACAAAAAAAAGTTGTGTTATACGGTCACGCTATGTCTGAATTGTAATTAGTTTGATTTTGAAACTTTATTAAAGAAAAAATATTATAAAAAAAATTGTCTAACCAAGTGGAAGCACTAGATATCAGAGTTACGAATCTAAATTCAAAAGAATTAGAATTTTATCCTTCATGGAAAAAAAGTTATGCGTTATACGGTGTGCATCACTTTTTAAAAATGCTATTTTTTGAAAAAAACCAATTTTCGTGGGAGATGGAAAAAGAAGTGTAATCTGATTCCAAAAATTTTGAAAAAAATATTTTTAGAATCTACAAACAAAATGTGACAAGACTCTAGTTTTCATCATCTTCAAATTCTTCACGGTTTAGCCGCTATAGGTTCCTAAATGTGAAGATTTAGTTTAAAAGAATAATTTAAGTGTCCAGTTTGGCCAAAAATTGTAAATCACTATTGTGGGATCACCCTTAAACCCACAACATACAAGACATCATATACCTTATGATATATCCCATGGCTATGATAAGTTGTCAAGTTTTTTGGTGAATTTAATATTGAATCCATTGGAAAAATGATACTAAATCCTTTAAAATACTCAACTTCTAGTCTTCTCTTAACTATTAAGCATTCATCAATGAAATTATTCATAGTCTCACTATTAATGAGCACCATCATCCACTACCTAAATAACCTTCAAACTTTAAATGGATGATATCTAGGTGCTCCTGAAAGAGTTGCAAGTGTGCCTCTATTTGTATCTTCATCCCCCATATTTTTAGATTCATGATCCTATATAACTATTCATCGCTTAGATTTTCAATATCTAACTCATCATCAAATATTGTCTTAATTTCATGGACTTGGCCTTTGCCTAGACATCTATGACTAGGTAATCATAGTTCCCTACAATAAAAAAATAACTTAGATTCCTTCTAATTTCATTTCTACGTTATTCATCTACCATGTTTATTATAGGTGGTTGAGGTATTATCTTCTATGGACGTGAATATGATTTCCATTTCTTAAAATTTCATTTTTCTTGCACAAAGGTAGGTTGCCTTGGATTGAAATAAAAATTCTCTTAAGCATAAATTTCTCAAGTTTAATTTCTTCTTATAGAGTAGAGGGTGCAACAACCATAACAATATACCTTTTAGAGGCTCAAACAAAACCTCAACAAAGAAAAAAGTGATTGTCCTTTTAGAAATGTCAAGTACCATTATTGCAACATGCTAAAATTCTTCAAAATAGGATTCCACCAAGTTGCATTGTCCAATTCATGTAAGCTCTATGAAATAATCATCATCTTTCTAATCAAATTGATCTCTAGAGAATCCTTTGACTAAAATAATTAAAATTTTGCTCAAGGCTGTGTCCTTGCATGAATAACCAATTTTCCTATCAATCATAAGTGACACCTTCTAAGTGCAATGTGGTAAATTATATGGAATCTTCCTCATCCATAACATTAAGAGTTAAATAAGTTTATAATTTTTGTAACAAGGCACAAGTAGAAATCTTATTTCTACCATCAAATGTAGGAGCCCATTTAACTTACTATTTTTTTTATATTACCTTCTGTAGACACGTAAAATATACCGATTGACATTGTGCATCTGATCCTGACTTACTAACATCGTTTCTTCCTAAATCATCTCTCAGTCTAACCATTTAATCAAATCTTCTTATCTGATTAAATTCATCAGTATTCCTCCCTTAATTGAATAAATCATTCTAATTAAGTCAATCTCTTTTGTTAATTAAATCAATCCATCTGATCTAATTATCCCTATTTAATTAAATAATTAGTTATTTGATTAAATCTCTAAAGTCTATCCATTAAATTAAATAAATTAAAACCTTATTTGATTTAGTCTAACACCATATTTTTTAATTAAATAAATCAAAATCCTTATTTAATTAGCCTCTTATCATATTCCTCTCTTATTTGATTTAAATAAATCCATAAATTTGACTCAAATAGGTCACATCATCTAACCTCTCTCATTAAATTAATTAACCCTTGATTAATTTAATCTCATCTCATGTCACATCCTCTAGATAATGCAGTTGCACATGAAAATAGATTTAATTCATTTATTAAATCTCTATTTTCCTCACAAGGCATCTTTTGGAATATTCTCTCAATTTGAATTCAAAAATTCCAAGTCAACATGTACATCCAACAAGGCAATAAATTCATCTTACATGTCCTTTGCCTTGAGCCAAGTGGCATTTATTGCATTTTCCCTTCCCTCTTACATGTCATTTCAACAAATTTGAAATTTCAAATATTATGCATTTATTGGCACAAACCCCAAATCTTGCACATCCTCCATCCATTCATAGCTTGACAAGTGGCACCATATCATTGGATGAATGTTAGTCCCACATTGCTCAAATTTGGACATTCATCCATCTTGGCATTCTATAAATAAAGAGCTCATATCCTCATTTGATCATCCACAAATTATGCAAAGTTACCATGCCCAAATATCCATCAAATTTCATCAATCATTCTTGAATCATAGTTAGGTTTTGCAGATTTTAGTTTGGAGCACTCTTCAACATCAACAAAGTGGATCAAATCTTCATCAATGCGTCAAGCTTGCATCATAGGAATTGGGAAAGGGCCAATTTTCACATCAAATTGGCACCAATTCCTCCATGGGATCATGTGTTTGCTTTTCTAATTAGGATTTAATCTTTTTTCTGTCATTTTCATTGTGTTCTTCACTATTTTCTTCCTAATTTGAATGTTGTAAATGGATTTCATGGGGAATCCTCGTTTTAGCTTGCAATTCCTTGTTTAACTTGTTTACTCATGTTGTTTTGCATGTACTAGGAAAAGGGTTCGCACACCTTCTTTTCATTAATTATGTTTCCATTTGAAGTTCATCTATTGGGATTTTTTTCCCAAGGATATCTAGGTACAAGTAACAAATGAAACTATATTTTTGAAACCTTTAGATTTACCTTAATATTCTTAAAAAATTATATCAATCTCCTATGTGGGAGAGGCCTTAAGTTCTTTATTCTCTTTTTCTTTTTTCTACAAGAACATGGGTTTGGGTGGCTTTGGTATGGAACTAACCATAAATTGGTTAATTTTATATTTAATCCCTTCTCCTAGAGATGCTTCTAGAGTTTTCAAATTTTGAGAGAGCATAATTTGTGCGACAAACCCTACCAAATCTATCTTGTCCCTAATTAATTTTAGTCAAGGTTTCATGGAAGAAGTATACTATTTCTTCATCTCTTAACTTGTGCTTTCCTCTTCACCTTTTTTCCATATTTTATTTCTTTCTCTAGATCTTAGATTTTAAACTTCCTTTCTCTCAAGATTCTTAAATATCTTACTTCTCTTTCTCTAGGAATCATCAACCATTTTATTAATCTTGCAAGCTAGAAATATCAAAGCTTTGATACCACTATAATGACCCAGAATATATAATTATATAAATATTTTTAGATCTAAAGTATTTTCAATCTATATATTTATGATATATACAAACACCTACAATAAACTTCATACAAATTTATGCCAAAATACTAAACCATATAATGCCAATTTTACATAAAGTATGTTGTAGAAGCATTTAAAGTTTGTACACATAAAATATGACTACCAAAATATTGGAACTTATTTATAATTCTCAAATGTGTATAGAATTATTGAAATATATCATAAATTATAAAAATAAATATGTTATTAAGATATAAAAATATCAATGAATGTCATAACACCCAACTTCAAAAGTGTACTATAATGAAATACTTAAACTATATTGAAATATATATTCAATAAAATCTACACAAATTATGAATTACAAGTACAATATCTATATGAGAATTTATTCAAGAAACCAAAGGGTTTTCATCCTATAATATCCAAGAATCTAGGGGGTTTCATCCTCAAATCTTAAAAATGAACATAAATGTCTAAGCTATGAATAAAGTTGACAAATTGACATAAGATACAAATTGGTGAGATTATCTAACTTATGTAAAAATTGAGGCATAGAATACCACATCCTAGTATACCCACAATTATTAAAAAAATAAATTATTAAATATCCTCTTTACATTTAAGTCTACTCTATGAGTTGTCATAACACCCCACTCCCCCACCCCCACCTTTGATTCTCAACTATTTTTAGGCGGTAAAGATGACCCTCTTACACCCATTTATAATTATCAATATGCTCATACACAACCAATTTATAACCCACCCACTAATTTATTGTCATAAAATATTCCTTACACAAATAGTGCCCACTTTGTCATTTAATCCAAATTATAACTCTCAAATAATAGCCTACCATAAAACTATCATAAACCTAGATCATAGACTCTATCATAAGGAAGATGCCCAATAATTTGGGAGTTATATTACCCATTATCCATGATTTTGAATGCCCTCCTTAAGTAATTACTCAATAATAATAATATTTTATTATTATTTGGATCATTTTATCAAAATTGAGAAATAAAAATATTTTCATTGTGATTTCTCTTGACTTATGAGAAATATGGAAACAGGTTTAGGGTAAAAAAAAAAAAATTAATTAGAGAGGGTTCATTACAAATTAAGTATCACAATGTTTGAGGGATCTTCGCATAAAACAAAACACTTGAAATGCCACAATAAAGAGATGATAAATCTTGCAACAAAATGATGATGAATCTTACAAAATGATAATGACATATTAAAATATTTTTAGAGCTTCAATATGGTGTACAAACTTTCAAAGAGGATGGAGAAGAATAATAGCTTTTGAGTGAGACAAAATGAATAGCATGAGAATAAATGGTAATCTTTTTTGAAAGAATTTTAGAGATGGAAAGAAAAATAGTTGATATATGGGATGTAAAACTTAGTATGTTGGTTTTTATGAGAAAGAAGGGAGGATTTGAAATTGCAAAGATTTATTTGCTGAAGGTTTGGTGTGAAAGAATTCGAATCAGTTGATTTTCTTTTGGGAAGTCATGGTATTAATTGAAGACTATTTTTTTCAATCACATCAAAATAATGTTCCACATCTTTTTATTGACTTTTAATTTTTAATTTTATGGTGGATGAATATGTGATTGTGTTGATGTATTTGTGGTCATGTTGAAGTCTAAAATAGCAAAAGAAATAATGATGATTAGATTAGAGAAGAAGTGAGATTTGATAAAATCATGTAGAATGATTTAATGGCAAGTTTTTCTTAGGACAAAAGACTAAGTCAAATTAATGGAATGAGATCTAAAACATCATGTGGGATAAGACATATAGTTTGATTCCTTTCCCTAATTCTTATAATGCATCTCCATAGATTTATCGAGTACTTTGCAAATCACCAATAAGGTGAATGAGTTCTCTTGGGTAAATTATGTTTGGTCAATTACATTGACACCAATGAGCAATATTAAAAGCAACACTTGCAAAGATGGAGATGGCCTAATGATGACGATGTGATCTTGAGTATTTATCATCTTTTAGAAATCAAAGTGTAATCTATTTGTTGATCCATATAAAATTAAGAACACATTAATGTCTTTAAATATAATGACATAGCAACATGTCACACATATATTTCAAGTTAGTTCATAATGATTCGTAGAAGTGGGTAGTCAAGCTAAAACTTAAATTTGATCATCTAAATTTTGGGGTCATTCTCACACACTTGAAGATGGAAATGGGTCAATCCTACACTAGTTTAAAATGAACCATAAAGTAAATTGTTAATTTTGAGACAAAAAGTGATCGGTTAGAAGTAGGTGCAAACGAATATACTATAATAATGAGTTAATGTCAAATGTATGGAAATTAGTGTAAATGAGAATAAACAAAGATAGATAAGAATATGACCATAAACCAACCAACACACAAGTATATCACATATATTTTAATATTACAATAACATCTTAGGGGAGAGGACCCAGTAGTTGTGCACGCTAACTTCACGCTTCTCAAAATCCTATGTGGAAATTTCAAATCATTCCCAATTTTTAACAGCAGCTTACTTGGCAAGTCCCTTGCTTATAACTTTCCTTTCAGGGCCACATCATCAAATATGATACCACATCAACATGCTTTTTGTCAAGGTGTCCAAAAAGACCCAAAAAAAAAAGTGAGACCAATACTTGTGCATTCACAGCATGGGTAGTTGAGCACTGATGTGGCATCACATGATTAGTTGCTTGTTAGATCAAAGGAATACATTTTGTTTACTTATGGATAGTCAAGTCACAACTATTGGGCATTATATAAACAACTACTATCACACCTATTGGACATTATATAAACAACTACTATCACCACTATTGAAACATGCTCAACTAGTGGGACCTCTCCCCTATATTTAATATTACAATGACACTTTATATCAAGATAAACACACAAACAAAATCTATCTATTGAAGATAGACATTTAATCAAAATCATAATCAATTAAAAAAATTCAACCAAAATATTCTTATTTTAATTATTTATTTATTTAGGTCAAATGTGCATGGGTGTCCTGACAGCCACAGGTCCTATTTCATTGAGTAGTATAATTGTAGAGTCGTACCACATTTGAAATCTGGAGTAGTACAACATTGAATTTTGCACACGGAGGATTGGTAATTGAGCGGTAACCATCATTTGAGTCAAAGGCAGAGAAATCTTGAAAGCCAAGAAAAAGTTCATTAGGTCTGTTGGCTCTAAGATGACTCTTCGGAGAGCGAGGGGCCAAGATCAAGGTCAAGGTCATTAGGTCTGTTGGTTGGCTCTTGGAAAGGGCAAAGGAGGAGGAGGGTACATCTGCTTTGCATTAAAGTCGTGTGGAATAGATAAGGTACATCCATCTGGTCTGTTAAAGCACGTGAAACCCAATCTCTACGCAACTGTCTAATCAAACTCTGTGGAGTGCACTCCAAGCTCTGTGGAATCAATCTGCCACTTTCACACTTTTATAGGACTAATTTTCGACCCACCTGGGGACATTTTCAACAAATTGCTTTCGGGGCATTCAAATCAGTGAAGTGAAATGTTTTTCAATTAAACCCCATAGCTGCTTCTTATCTGGTTAATTATTTGTTACGTTGATGGCGTTCCTTATTTGAACTTTATCAAGTTTATATTTTTCGTTAACAAACAAGACATGCAAGACGGTCAGAATGATTGTGACCGCCTTGCATGTCTGGTTTGCGATTTTATCTCACCGATTTCTGTTCATCATTTTTTACACTGGCTGTTCGCCGTCTTTTGTTCGTTCGACTATTTGTTCAGCGAATGGCACTAAAGATGGTTCGATTTCAATTTTCGTGGTGGCTGTGCAGAGTGAAGAGGATAAAAAGTGGTGAGAATAATTAAAAATTCGTGAACAGAAAGACGATTTCAGAGGTTGCGAAGAATAATACGGTCTTCATTGGAAATGTGGCAGTGCAGGGAATGCTATTTTCAACATGGAATATGTAATTTTATCTTTATTTTAATATAGATAGCTGTCTATTCATTGAAAAAAAATGCTTTTAGACTTAAATAATATTTTATATAATATTAAATTATAATAATATATTTAATATTTTATACAATCTAAATTTACTTTTAGAATAATATTATAGTTATACAAATTGATGCATGAGCACTCAAGTGGACGCGCAATCAACATCACACAAAAACAATTGTTTCGGGAAATCGGTGAAGTTTCTTGGCAAACCTTCTTGCATGCAAATTCTTTTGACTCCATCTTGGATTTGATGATGAAGGTTTCAGAGTCATACAGTTAATGGTTATGGAGAATTAATCGTTTCACAACTTTGGTTGGTAACTCGGCGAAGTTTTAAAATTTCAAGATCTATGAGGTTTGAGGTAAAATGGTTTGGCAAAAAGTTTTGCAATGTCAAATTACACATCTCTGCAAGTTTTCAAGAAATTTTAAGCTTTTGATGGAAAGTTGTATCAAAATATGGTTTCTCAGCTCTAAGCTCATTGTGGACATTTTATAGAGGCATTTTCCAGATTTGTACTCCTCCAAGTCACAAAAAATTTGATCTAGTCTAAAGGGAGATAAATTCATGCCTGAAGAGAAGATTTGAAATGAGATACAATAAATAAAATTAATTGGCAATGGATGGATATGGGGAGTCAATGAAACTCAGAGAGAATAAATAAATAGAAGACTCTCTTAACATATTTAAGCTATCCAAAATTTATGCAAAAAATAAAAAATAAGGGGCATGGCATGGAAGGTAATATTTTTTTTAAATGAACATGGAGAAAATGAAAGGGCACAAGGGTTTATGAGTGAAAAGAGAATACAAAGGGGCATAGCCAAGGAAGATTGGAAATGAAGCATAAAAGCTACAAGGAGAGGAGTCAACCTAGGGAGGAAGAGGGGATGGCTAAACAAAAGACCACATATTCAGGCAAGAAAACTGGAGGACAAGTTGTGAGAAGTAAAGAGGAGAGCTAGAACAAGCACACCATCTTGGAAGAAATATAATAACTGCAAATTGGATTATGAATGGGGAACACCATGAAAGGGGGCGCATCATAATTGCTAGGTAGGTAAAAAGTAATAATAAGAGGGCTACAGATAATAAAAAAACAAGAGGGAAATCATGTCATAGTTAATTTGGGAAGTGTTGGTCGATAGGAGGAATAACATAATAGTTGAAATTGAAGGGAGAGGCTGCCAAGAAGAGAAAATGAAACAAGGTAGAGGTGGAGCATGATGAGGGGTGACACTAAGGAGAGGGTTGTAGAAAAAATCAACTACACCCATACAAAAAGGAAGCCAGTACTAGGAAGAAAGGGAAGTTGGCATCAGGAATGGGAGAAAGAACACAACCAACTGGAGAGAAAGAGATGCCTAAATGAAGTCAAGTTTCAAAGTAATTAAGATATAAAAATAATTAATGCATGAAAGAGGGGTGTGTGCATAGAAGTGAGAGCAAAAGAATAGGGTTGAGGGGTTGCGTAGGGGGGAGCCGATTGGGTATGAATATACCAGACAAGAGAGAAGTTGCATAGCTCGAGAGGAATAGAGGCTAAACACCAGAGTGTAGGATGGAAGAAGGGCATGATGCTTGGACCTATGTATCTTGAAACAAAATGTATTTTTTTTGTGAAGATGAATGGAATAAGCTTTTATTGCAATCTTTTGTTTTGAATAAAGATTTAATTTGGGACAAAATGTTCATCCAAATTATTTGCAATTGAGTGTGGATTTAGTTGAGATAGTGTGAGTTTTTCTTTATCAAATGGTATCAAAACCAAAAGTTTTGTGCACATAAGTAGAGCATCGAATATGAGGTAGCCTATGCCAAGAGCAATGGGTGGATTAGAGGATAGAAGGTGGTAGAGGAGAGTTTGTGAGGATTTGCAGGTAGAGAAACCTTGAGCAATCAAGAGTTGGAAGTTGCAACATAGATTATAGAGTTTCTCATGTGAGTTGAGGAAGATTATAGCAGACGAAGATGGGATGGGTCATGCTTAGAGACCCGTGAGACTTCTATTTTGTGAGTGATATTGGGAAGAAGTGGAAAATGAAATTTTGAAGAGATGAGAAAAATAGTCCATGAAGAAATGGGGAAGATCCAAGCTAGGATAGAGGCATTGGAGAAGAATATAGGAAAATATGAGAAGTTCGGTAAAGAGAAGGCAGAAGAAGAATGAGGACAATGGAAAGAAGAGCAGAAAAAATGAGTGTTGCAGCCTAAGATGGAAGGAGAAATATGTGAGAGCAGACCCTGTAGAGGTACATGAAGAAGAAGAGAAGATGAAATAAAACGAAGTGATTACAATGATAGAGCTAGAAGATGTTGCAGTAGATGATGAGGGAAAAGTTGCAACTGTGAAAGAAGAGGTAAATTTAAATTTTCTTGAATATATTGATGAGGAAGTTGAGGTGAATAAGGAGTTAGTTTAAGTAGATAGAAAGAGAGATTGTGTAGTTGTAGATTGGTGTATGGATAAGTATATGCATTTAGAAGTTGTAGAGGATCTCGTAGGTGATGCTTGGTGGAGGTGGTCGGTTAGTGGTGGAATGGATTCCATGAATGAGAAGAGAAGAATAATGAGTATTTGGCAGAGGAGGATGATTCATGGTGGACATGAGTCCAAGGGGGAAGAAGAAGAGGGTGCAACATTGTTGGAGGAGGATGGCATGTGTTCCAGCAAGATACTAGAAAAAGAGGAAGATGAATTAACTGTGTGTACCAAATTCAACCATAGAGTTTGTTGCAACCTGGAATAGTAGTTTGACTACTTGAAACATAGATCTTTAGCACCCACTTGCCTGCTCTGAAGGAGAAAGATGAGCCAAAAATGCATATGTTACATTCGAAGTCAATGCAATATGGATAGAATAAGGATGCAATATTCCTAGATATAATGCTTGAATGCAAGAAACGAATGATATTTCAATTGACTAATGAATAGAAACTAAAGGAAAACAACTTGTTTGAAAACACATTGTGTAATGCAACAATGAACTAGGAATGGATGCAAAACATAACAAAAATGAACCAAACTAAAAGTGTGCACTTGGAATGTGAATGGAGACTAGAAATTGCTTCTAAAATGTTGTTGATGTTGAAATTTAGGCCTGGTGCGACTAATTCACCATTCTGGGCAAATCTGTCCCAGTTCTGCCAAACTATACCATAACCCGTTTCTAACAAAAGGGTACTAAAAAATGCATAAAACTCAAAATTGACCCTGGATTGGGACTCATTCGCCACTCATGGTGAATGAGTCCACTTTTTTAATTTCTATATTTTCAAAGGTGGATTTCAAATTTGTTGTGCAGTTTTCGCACACACACCCCACTGAAAACAGGGACCCTCTTTCGCTTTCATTCTTGGTGTTTTGGCCCTTTGATTATGGGGATTTACCTTGCCTTGGCATGAGCGTAAGTGTTTATCTTTCTTTTTTTGGTGATCCCTTTATGGTATTCATTGAAAATCTTAAGTTTTAGGTTTATCTCAGGTTTTTCACCGCTATCGGGAAAATCCACTCCTAGCAGAATTCCCTAAATTCCCTCTAGGTCCAGCTCAGCTTGCTTTGCACTGTGGTTCAGAGATTTTTGGTCTTCACAAAATTCTGTGGTATCGGGACTTCTCCGAATGTCTGTTGTTTGGTCAGATTCCTAGGTTTGTTTGGATGTCTTATCGACTACATTTATGATCACTCGTACGAGTTGTTAGGGATGTATTTAATCAATTTTTTGGGATTTTCTTGCCATTATGCTTTATCATTTGTGTTCTATTGAGTTGGGGTGCTCGATCTAGTGGTGTTTGGCTAGATTTGGCATGCTGAACCTCTGAATTGTGGGATTTGGTAGTTGTTTTCTGGGTGTCATAGTTGTCGAAGCTTGCTCGGGCATTCATGATTGTTGTTTGTCATTGCTATAGTCGATTTCCACTTCATCAAATGGTTTGTACATGTTTCCTATCTTTTGATTAATGAATGTGAGTGGTCCTTTGGCATTCTAGATATGCTTGGAGTTTGAATTTCTATGTGTTTGGGCATTCTGAAGCTAGGGTTGCTTGATGTTGTTAGATTGATGATACCTCAAGTGAGTTTCAATCTTGTTTTTCACTTTCATCTTGCTTGCTTGTGGGTCATAACAATCCTTTGAAACCTAGCAGTTGAGTAACCTAAATCCTGAGTTGGTTTGTGCATCAATGGTGGATCTTTAGGGTTTCATGCCTAGGGAATCGTCATCTCCTTTTGGTTCGCTTTACGAGGAGCTTTAAGTTCAAAGAAAATCAGTAGAAGGTTCAGATTAAACTTGTTGCAGGCCCAAATTCCTCAAATTTGTGATCATTCGATCAGTTTGAGCGAGATCGTGTGAGAACATCGATATTCAAGTTTTCCTTCGGTTTTGGGATTTTCCTTCGCTGGTGGATTTCCCTAGTTTTCCTTGTTCTCTCCGTTTTCCCGAAGTATGTTGAAAATGTGGAATCTTGCCTTCTTTGTGGATTTCCATCGATTTCGGATTTTCTCGATTTCTCCTTCGTCCCTTCGTTCTCCTGGAATTCATATGGCATTGTCGTTTTCGCAGAATTTCGGTCTGGCCAGATTTTTCTGAACTCTCTGGAAGGCTTCGTGGAACTTAGAGATTGGATGAAATGGATGAATTTAATGATGAATGCTTAACATTCCATGCTTTAAACTGATAGATTACACAATGTTATATGCATCTTTTCTTCATTTTGATGATCTATTGTTGATATTTGTGCCTTCTTCGAGAAAATATGCCTAGTCTGGAATTTTCTGAAGTTCCTCCCATACTAGTTTTCCCCAGTTAGCTTGGAATCCTGAACTTCTCAGTTATAATGATTTATAGTTGATTTGATGGTCTTATTATGATTTTGAGCTAACACTTTGATAAATATGTTATCAACAATTGGATTTTCATATTAGTATTTGATGGATGTAGGTTGAATCTAGCAAGGAAGTGGCAAGTGGGACCAAGGGTAGAATGGTGGATCCAAGTACAGAGGGGTCTTCCGTTTCTGGTGCAGGAGCACCTGCCAAAGTGCTTAGTTACAAACTTATTTAGAGGGTTTTTGTTTTAAATCCTTTTTTGATGTTTTGGTAAGGTCTCAAACACCATTTAGATTGTGTATGAGGATCTTTTGGAGCTTAGGTTAAAATTTGAATAAGTTGGCAATCCTTGTGTGGTTGATTTCTAAGGTTTTGGTAAATATTGCAAAACACATTGTGTTTTCTAACACCTAATGTTTTGGTCGTTTTGAGCTCGAGGGTGGAAACCTAACTACTTCTTGGCCTTGTAAAAGGGATCTCTCAAACTTTTGAAGAGGTTAGAAGATTTGGATATTGGCAGTTTTCAAGAAAACAATAAAAGAGAGTGTTTTGGGGGTTGAAAAATCTGTTTCCTATTCTTGACTGCATGACAACAATCTCAATGAGTTAGCAAGACATTTTGTTTGTTTGTTGGCGTGTAAAGAATCCTTTTGAATTATTTTTTTGTGGAATTTTAGATTACTTCTCCATCATTTTCTTCTGTTCTTGTAGATTCTGTGTTTTACTCTTCTCACTGTTTGACTGGTAAATCTGATAAAGATGGAGGTTTAGTCTGTTTCCTAACCGTGCCAACAAGCATGGACTTGTTGGAAATAAGGCTAAACCCCTTTCCTGTATATAGACTAGTTATAGGAGTCAATAGAAGCTCTGTATTCATGATTAAAAGTTGTTCCTAGGCGAGCTAGAAAGCCCGACTTGGAAAAGACAATAGAAGACTAAACTTGCGTGGCAGGGGTGTTCATATTTTTAACAAGTCATGGTGTATGGCGAATGTAGGGAGCCTTGGAGAAGACGTAGGGAGGTAGACAGAAACTTTACCAGTGAATGTAAGACTGGAAAAAGAAAAATAAACCAGCAAAAGGTCTAAACCCTAGTTTTTTGAAGAATTCTGAGTTGCACTTGTGTACGGGCAAAGAGGGTCCCAAACCCTACAAATCTATTGGAGCTTGGAAAAAGAACCTGAGTGTCAGAAGGGAGCTGGGTTCAATCTCAAAAGGGAGAGAAGTTATAAGCAATTTCCTTGTTTGAGGAGGGCTAAAAGGGCTTAAGGCTTGTAGCCCTGCCCAACCCTAAAATAGAGGCTTTGTGTTAGCGATGGAAAGTCCAAGCATGAAGATGAAGTAAGGAACCTTCCTTGATGGTTTTGAAGCCATAGGATTTTGAACACACCCTACGAAACAAGTTTTGGTAGTAATTGGAGTGGAACTGGTCTTTAAGCTGATTAAGGGCTAGTTGGTGAAGAGAGGAAAAGCACCAAGAAATGCTTGGTTAAGGAATTGTGAATGATTTGGGACTTGATAGCAGGGTTGGCAGAAAGGACCAGGGGTGCCTAATTACTTTGGGGACCTATAGGTTGAGTGGTGGAGAGCAACAGCAAGGGTTATCATTTGGAGACCTAGAGCATTGAGATTGTAATTATCTCAATCCAACCCTTGTTCTATCAGATTGGTATCAGAGCCCAGCTAAAGATTTGGGAAAGCAGCTTATATGTCAGAGGAAGTTGAGTCAAGTGAAATGCCCAACATGGTGACAAATGCATAGTTAGCCAAGAAGGTTGAAGAGCAAGAGGACAACAAGTCCCTAAAAGAAAGAATTGAGCAGCTAGAGAAGGCATTGAACAATGCAAGACTGGAAGGAACAGTGCCAAAGGAAGAAGAGGTTGTAGAGGAGGACAAGGTCCCTGAACCTGATCCTGTTTTGGAGGAAGAGCCTTTCTTGAAGGCATTGAAAGCCCTGAGTGGAAAAGGACTTGAGGGCATACCATTATTCAGTGGAAAGATGGATCCCGATTTGGTCATGGACAGGATAGATGGAATGGAGAATCACTTTGAATGTGATGGAGTTACTAAAGCTCAGAAAGTGAAGGTTGCAAAATCAAGGTTGAGAGGATCAACTTTAACTTGGTGGAAGTTTATCCAGACTGAGAGGGAGAAAGAAGGCAAGCAACCCATATCAACCTAGAAAGGAATGGTTGCTAAAGTGAAAGAAGCATATATGCCAGATGATTATGAGATCCAACTTCACAAGAAGAGGCAGAGTTTAAGACAAAAAGACCAAGATGTCAACACCTATACTGAAGAGTTTCAGAAGCCTTTCTTGAGATCAAATGTGGCAGAAGATGAGAGCCTGAAAGTGGCTAGGTACCTTAATGGTGTGAAGTGGAACATACAGGAAGAGATGGCTTTACTCAGCCCCAAGACAGTCCACCAATGTTATTAGCTGGCTATAAAGATTGAAGAGAGGAATAAAAGAAAGCATGATCAGTCCTCTAAAGGCAGAGGCAAAGGTAGAGACCAAAGAGGACATTGTGGAGGTTACCAAGGAAGAGGTAATGATCAAAGAACCCAAGGAGAATCCAAGCTTACCGAGCATGGAGGTGAAACATCATCAAGAGGAGGATTTAATAGAGGAAGAGGACCTCAAGGAGGTTCAAACAGAGGAAGAGGAGTAGGCAGAAGTAACTCCTACTTTGCCACCATGAAGTACTATCACTGTAATCAGCTAGGTCATCCAGCTTATAGGTGCCCGGAGAAAGCTTCATCTAGCAATGAGAAAAGAGTAGCTTATGCACAAGAGGACACCATGAGTTTCAAATCACCTGAGATTAGTCATATAGAATCAGAAGTAGGTGAAAATCTGATGTTTAATAGAGTGTTGATCAGACAACTGGTCAAGGAAGAACCCAAGCAAAGGAGAGCATTGTTTAGAGCAAGGTGCAAGACATTGGGAAAGGTATGCAAGGTCATTGTAGATTCTAGTTCTATAGATAATATCATCTTAGAGGAGGCAGTAACTAAGTTAAAGTTGCAGAAGGTACCTCATACCAATCCTTACAAGGTCACATGGCTAAATAAAGGGTAGAGTGTTCTAGTGAATGAGCAGGTTACGGTGGAATTCTAAATTGGAGGCTACAAAGACAAGCTGATTTGTGATGTGCTACCCATGGATGCATGCCATATTCTTCTTGGCAGGCCATGGCAATATGATAGAGGTACTATATATCATGGGAAGGAGAACACCATTGAATTCAAGAAGGATGGAAGAACCTTCAAGCTGCAATCAATGATTGAGGATGATGAAGGACAGTCCAAGGTTCCTAACATTATGTTGAGCAGTGGGGTGAAGCCACATAAGTGGTTTACACTTTTGTGGAGGAAGGAAATTTCAAAATTTCCACACTCTTCATAGCAAAGTGGTTCGGCCGAACCATATGGCTCGACCGAACCATTTGACTGGTTCGGCCGAACCATATGGTTCGGCCGAACCCATGGCTCGGCCGAACCAGTCACCGAGCCTAATAAAAAATCATATTTAAGGTGGTTCGGTCAAACCCCTTGAATATGACAAAACCAAAAAAAGTGCTTTCACTTCCACACTTTCACTGTGAATTACCAGTCAGTCACTGTCCCTACGCGCGGTGAACATAATCCGAACGGTGACCCAACAAAATTTCTCACTGGTGAAAGCAAATTTCGGGTCCTCTCTTCAAACTTCATCATTCCAATTCGCATATCGACCACTATTGAGCATGAGGTATTTAAAATTCCATTTTTTTTGAGTTCAAAATGCATGTATTTGTTTAATTTCGAAACCCTATATGCAAATTTTTTTAAATTTGTTGAATTCAAATTGCACTTGTTTGATTGTTTGAAAGTTTTTAAAGCATTTTTAATATAGTATTTTGCTTCCCCGTTTTGCATAATCCAAGGGTTTGAGTAAGGAAAAACGAGTTTCCTCCGAAAGTTAGTGCAAAAAAACATTATAATAGCTCTCAACATAGTCTAAAAAATGGAGATAAATACATTCCTAAAGACTAGAAATGTAGGGTTAAGCTCACAAAATAATTTTAAAACTACAAATTTAGGGTCAAACTTGTAGATGAAAATGCAAATTTCATACATGTAGGAGTGAACCGTGAAAGTCATAGCTTGATTTGTTAAGGTGTTATAATATTAAATCTTATAAAAAATCAAGAATCATATCATTGATTACGTACATTACAATAAAATATCTCCATATAACAAATGAAGCTAGTTCAATATCTTCATGTAGTGTGTACAAATTGAAATATAATTGACTAAAACTATAAGTTACTCTTATTGAACAATTTCCTCATGTAGTGTGTATAAATGGAACCATTGATTGAAAATATAAATCAAACCATCAAGAACAAAGACTTGATTGTGTCTTCATGCCCTCAATTAATATCATTTACAAAGTTTGGTCTTGGAAACCATAAAATTAACAATTACATTCTCTACCCTATTATTTGATGTATTATAATGCAATTTTCTATACTCCCAAGCAAATTCAATGGTCACAAGTTTGTAGAGACACTCTAGAAAAAGGTCTATCATGTGTTTAAAATACTATTCATATTGTAACACTAGAGATTCTAAGTAATATGAGAATGCCTGCATAATTTTATATAATGTATTTTCATCATCACTAACTATAGTAGACTAGTTTCTATCACTATTCAATTCATCTTCTTTCATTAGTCCATCATGACTTGATTATTCATCCTCCTTTATATTTAGAGAATAAGAACAATATATAGAACCACTACAAAATCTTCACACATATCACTAAAAGTTGATGTTTGGTATAAATGTATCCACATGCAAACAAGAGCCACCTTTGGACATTACTATTATCAAAAGGACAAACCTTATTAGAGCGAGTGCAAAAAGATGTGGGGCCAAAAAGTGGCCACCCCACCTTTTGGCCCCATCATATTAAGTATCAAGCATTAATGTTGAGGTACGCTATTCGAGGAAACTTGAATGATGAGTAAGTGAAGAGAGAGTGGGACTTTATTGTTCACAAAGTGGGAAGAAATAAAGGCAAAGGAAGTGGAAATGGGAAACATGTAGAGAATATGGCAAAAATGGTGGAAATCAAGGAAAGATTAAAAGGAAAAGAAAGAGGGAAAAGGGGAGGATAGAGGCAAAAGGAGGAAGAAGGTAGTGCAAATTATACATTTTTGAAGCTTGTGAAATTCGAGTATGTAAACCTTATTGTTTTTACTTGGTGGTAATGAGGTATGAATTTTTATGAAGGTTCTTTTTAGTATTTTTATATGTAATGTAAGAGAAAAAGCTATTCTTGTATGAAATTCTAGAAATCATGTTAAAAAGCATTAGCTTGTAATTTCTACTATGTGAATGGAAATCTATTGCTCTACCTAGGACATTTAGAAGCTTGTGTTGCATTCATGAAGCCAAACATAGTAGATATATTTTTTACTTTATGTGTGTTATTGGAGATAGGGTTTTAGTATATAGAACCATACAATAAAATGGGGTAATTCCTTGTTTGAACTAAAAACCCTACTATTTTTTAGTGAAGGGATAGCTAGCTATAACATTTTGACTTTCACTTGTGAGTCTAAACACCCATATGGGTTATTGTTGCTTTGTCTTATGGATTATGGTAGTAAATTCTTAAGATGTATGTAAATCTAGAAGACCAATGTTGAATCTTTATTTGTTGATAGGCTAAATAGAGTTAGAACTAGTATGGGTTCATTACATGTATGCCATTCAACATTCATGCACATCATATATATGTGAGAGAGATAGTGATAAAGAGAGATAGAGATAAAGGGTAATATAGATAGATAGAATAAGCACAAACCATTTGCTATGAATATGCACAAAATATTTATATATTGATCTTGATAAGGTCATAAAGACATACATAATACATCATGAAAATATCATATACAGTGACATGAGGCCAACATTGTCTCTTAGACTACAAAATATCACCAATATATATTCATGAAAATAGTTATGAATGTGTCATAAAGATATAAAAGTGTTTATGTATGTGTAGCAAATGCTATTAATGAAACATTTTGCCTCTCTTGGCTTGACTAGAAACTGAACTTCGATCCCTTGAATTAGTTATTATCTTGCATTGTGTTGATTGTGTGTGCCCCTAACAATTATGCAACTCAACCTACACACACAAACATATTATAAAATTAGTGATTATACCAAAATTTATAAATAAATAAAATATTGTTTTAAAATGATATTAAAATAATAAACACACTTACAACAAACTAATACTCAACATCATCAACAAAGGGTTGTCCTCAAAAGAGGATGCTTACAAAACAAAACCAAAATGTGTGTGTATCCATATATACATATATATACATGTATGCATACACATATACATATACATACATGTATACACGTATACATAAATATACATACACACATACATACATACATACATACATATGTGTGTGTATTTATGTATACGTATATATGTATACATATATATATATATACATATAGAAAATAAATGTATGTATATACATATATACATGCATATATACATATGTATGTATACATGAATGTGTCTACATATCTACATATACATATATACATATATACATACTTAGATATGTGCATGTGTATGTATACATATGTAGATATATTCACATATACATGAATATGTATGTATAGTACATGAGTAATTTTTTTAATGAAAACCATGTTTAGGAATGAAAATATCCAATCCATTATGCTTCTAAACTAAAGTTTTCAATGCTTATGGTTCTTTTGGCCTTATAGATTCTTGAATCATTTTATAATATAAAACCAAAATATAACCTACTTTGGCTCTAATAATTGTAAACCCTTTAGGAATTCTAAATTGTTGCATCTTGTCTTGATTTTCCCACCATTTTTATTCCTTTTGAAAATTTTACAAATTAGGCAAAGAATCCTTGCACTTATATAGAGGATCCTTATGTATGTTCTTAAAATTATTTAAGGTTAAATGACTTAATCTAAAATAAAGGCATATACGGATCTCTTACAATTGTAACCTCTTTACTAGTGTTCAAACATATTTGATACCTTAATGGCATGACATAGATGATGTTGCTTGATATTGCTTTATCCATGGATACCCAAATAAAATATGAGATACATCTAAAGAAGAAAGAATATGACATAGAATAAGAACTTCCCTCATCTTTTAGACCAAAAAATTAAGGTAAAATAATGCATCCTATAGTTTCAATCAACATATCATTAGTCAATTTTAAATAAACCCTCAAATATTCATATGCTTGTTGATAAAATGTTGGAGGTAAGCAAGGCCATTTCAGTATGCATTTTATTGGTGAGTAAGATCGTGAAACACACCCTTACATGGTTCGCAGTCCCACACAAAAGCAAATGACCATTATAATTTGTGTATGCAGTAATGGCAATGTCAGTCAGTGCATATTATGGTTCTAATGGTATCTTTTTTGGTAAGCACTTAGGCATCCAGAATTGTGCTCATTTGAGATTTGGTGGGAAATTTTGGCAAAAGCATTATGCATTGGGATTTCCAATTAAATGTCACGCACCACCGCAAAGGCCAATTGATCTATGCTTTTTGGTGATTTTAGTTTGATATATTTTTTTCCCCATACTCCAAGATTCCTTTGTATCCGAGCTTATTTACTCAGTATATTTATCCCCTTGGTTCTCATATGAACTATATATATATATATAATTCAATCAAGATCCTCTTATCATTACAAATTTAAACTTAGCTTATTTTTTCTCCCAATTTCTTCTTAATGAACATATGGTCTTTCTTCCTCTATTAGCCTACTCATGCACCATCACCAACCATGAATGAATCTCCATGAAGCTAAATACCCATTTGTACTTGGTTGGTGTAAGTTGGGATTAGTGTTCCATTCACTTAAAATCTTATCTTTAATGTTGCTTTTTTCTAAATTCTTTCTAAAGGGCATAAATTACAGTCGATAGAGCTTTGATTTTAATATTTTCTTAAAATTAAAAATATTAATGAGTTTGATGCATTAAGCTAAAAAATATCAATTTGGACACCATTAAAACCCTTGAGAGACTCTCGCAAAGTGAAAATGAGCTCCAAAATTTTATAGTGTGATATGTGAGAAAAAATGAAAAGGTAAGCAATGGGCTCAAGATATTATTATAATAAAATTAAATAAGGAGATCGTGATTATTATTGTACTAGGAGTTACATTGGGAAGAGTGGAGCATCTTTTCATAATAGATGAGACTTATTGTAGTTGACATCTTCATCATAAAGCACTAGTATTGGGAGTGTTTACTATCAAGGTTATGGGATTTAAGGTCCTATATCATTAGTTTGTTTATATTTTGTGTACATGTTCCAATGCATAGTGGGGCATGCGTTCTTTTCTTGTGGACCATGATTTTTTTCCACTCATTACATAAATTAATTGATCATTTCTTGTTTCCCTTGCTCTATATATAATTTAATGTATGACAAGGTTTAAATAGTGTTATGTAGAAATAGCCAAAACATTAGACTAAAGAAGATTGAGTGGATTGGATTGTTATAATCTTGTTATGAATATTAATAAAAGTTTCATATCTCTTTAGTAGTGGGATTTTTTTAAAGGGTTTCTCCATATTATAATTCTAGTGTTCATGAGGTTTGAATATTTATTTATTTTCTCCACTATTTCATTAATATTATTTGGTATATTGTATGTTTGATTAGACTTAAAGTGCCTCACCATCAGTTGATACTCCTACTATATATTTACCTTGTTTGCAATAGTTTAGTCCATGTCAATAGTTGATTTGCACCCTTAATAACTTGGTGGGAATATCAAGTATTTTTTATTAAATATAATCAATAATCATTGTAAAAGAAATTTTAAATCAACTATTAGTCTAGAATGATTATTTGAGTGTTAGATAAACCATTTAAATTTAGCCTTCATAATATTACTCTAAATATGTAGTTTTACCAACAAAATGAATGATATTTATGTCTATTACATGACAATTACAAAATCATGACTATAATTCTTTAAATTATACTCATAATCTAATTTAATACTCATAAGATATTAAATCATTGTTTTTCTCAAGAGACGTGTAATTAAATATCAAGGATATTCTTTAGTTTATTAGTCCACAAAATAATTTTAATATAGTCCATAACATTCAATTTTAAAATTCATAGAGTTGTTGGGATATTATCATATCACTAGCTATGGAAAAAATTAGGAAAGGGTGGGATATTACACTGCCCCCTATATTTGTGTGTTTTAGAGAAAATTAGCATGGAAGGTTTGCATTTCTCACAAATAAGAAAAAATCCTGTGAATAATGTACAATATTCTACTATATGTTTTCATATTGTTGAGTTATGCCTTGCAAATTAAATGTGTATCTTTTCCTCTACAACATTCCATTTATACATAGAACTATGGATTAATGGTTTTATTATATTATGATTGAATTATGCCTCATGTTGGAAATTCCTCTATCTCTTCTTTGCTAAAATACTTTGGAACTAATAGGATTCAATTGTGTTTTATGACATAGGTCTATATTACCACAATGATGTATGTATAGGTGTACATTTTAACTTGGTTAGCTTTCCTAGCAAGTTCTTCATTACAACAATCACTCCACCTTGTCAGTCAATCA